>JAXQQM020077542.1:0-139973 GCA_034641835.2 Pinus albicaulis
CGTTCCTTTTATGGGCTTTTCGAATGCGATTTTTCACTCAGCCAATCAGAACGCGTTCTCATCGTTCTTACCGCCAGTTAAAATTTGACATTTGCCTTATGCGTGTTCATTAGCGAGAGTACGTTGATGATGAGCTGGGTTGGCATGTGGCTTCTCCACATGGCCACCCACGCTCGCATTAAGTTTTTAAACAACTGTGCCCCCGCCAACCATAACTGCTCTTTAATGAAGCTCGCTGGTCGAGACTCCATCGTCTTGCTCCACAAAATGGAATTCTCTAGAAGATTTGTTGATGTTGCGAAGCCTTAGCATTGCATCTGCTCCCCTGTTGCTACGAAGCCAAGCTCTCGCACAAAGACAGGGTGGCGGTGTCAAATTCTCTGCTGCATTGAAACAGTTGAAGGCGCCCACTTCTCACAGAGTGTATGCTACAGCAGAAAGACTGAGTCGCGCGCCTGCTTTCCTTCCATTAGCTCGGTAAGGAACGCAATTCCCGGTCCTCAGTCTTTTACTGTTGATTATTCGACTCCCAGTGTACACCATTTTGTTGCTTCTGCTCCTTCGAGTCGGCCTTCTACTGCCAAGATAGCCATGCCCCATTTAAGACAGAGAATGGGATGCAGGAGGGGCAGTAGCAGAGGCAAAATTATGCGCCCCCCTACCTCATCCCTCTCGGATTCGTCCTCCCCTTCATCTTCAAAATTTCATGGCTAATGATTTAAACAAACGAGTAGGTTGAGTTGTCTGTTATTTTAATGAAAACCCCTAAATCTTTGGACATTACTAGAGATTGTAGCCTGGTTACTTTGGGAAATCAGCCTGGGCCTATATCGGAAGGCATTAGTATTATGATTTGGAAAGTGCCAAGGGTCACTCGGATTGCAATGATTGCAAAGAGCAGAATGTTAGTAGGCAGTGATTTGGAAAGTAACTGGGGTCATCGGGATGATTATGAGCAAAATCTTGAGTTAGTGAATTGGGATGATAACAAAATCAGGGTGAAAATATTGATGCTTAATATATCGTGGGAACTCTGGCTTCTGATTACTGCCCCCAAAATCAAAATCTTCTAGAAACTTTGGCTAACAATTTGTATCAACGTTTTATGGATACAGGGATCCCGATCTGGTTAAAATAATTGGAGCAGCCACAGCTCTGGAAATTCGATCTACTGGCATTCAGTACACATTTGCTCCATGTGTTGCTGTAAGACTCTGGCACGGATGTGCTTGATGGAAGTTTATTCAAAATGAGAGAAGTTTTCACTGCTGAGAATGTCTCCTTTGTTGTGAACAGGTTTGCAGAGATCCTCGGTGGGGGCGCTGCTATGAGAGCTACAGCGAGGATCCAACAATAGTCAAGTCCATGACAGAGATTATCTTTGGCCTGCAGGGGCAGCCTCCTGCTAATTTTACAAAGGGGGTGCCGTTTGTAGCTGTACAGTAAGTTTCAAACCTTTTGTTTTATGAATACTTAGAACATGACTTTCTTTGATAAGTCAATTATGCCACAGTTTTCTATATAGCTGGACAGCAAGCTTCAGACCTTTTTGTTTTATCCCTACTTAGAACATAAATTTCTTTGATCAATCAATTGTGTCACAGTTTTCTCTATAGCTGGACATTAAGTTTCAAACCTTCTGTTTTGTCTATTCTTAGAATATGAATTTCTTCGATCAATCAATTATACCACAGTTTCTTGAAATAATTTTCTAACTATGTGATTTATGGATGTTTGCCAGGTCAAATGTTGTAGCATGTGCTAAGCACTTTGTGGGCGGTGGCGGAACAACGCAGGGTGTCGATGAGAGTAACACTGTCAGCAGTTATAAACAATTAGTCAACATCCACATGACCCCCTATTTTGATGCCATTGCCAAAGGAGTCTCCACCATTATGGTTTCCTATTCCAGTTGGAATGGACAGAAGATGCACGCCAACCGTTTTCTCATTTCTCATGTTTTAAAGAAGCAACTTCGCTTCCAGGTATTATTACTGTTTGTTTATAGAATTTTGATTGGTTTTGGTTTTTTCCTTTTTCAAAAAATTACATTCTGTAAAACATTCAATCGGTTTTTTTCTTTTAATTTTACAATGATGCCTTCTTGTATTGGTTACAGGGCTTTGTTATTTCAGATTGGCAAGGTATTGACAGGATAACTAGCCCACCGAATGCTAATTATTCTTTGTCAGTCCTTGAAAGTGTGGGTGCAGGGATTGACATGGTAGTGTTCTTGTCTTCCATACTAGATAGCATTGCTCAATTTTCAGTATTCACAATTAAATACTGCATATACTTGTGACAGTCTATTAAGTATGATACCTGTGAGAGTCACGCCTGACTTTTTCTATTGGAAATTTGCTTCGTAGGTGATGGTTCCCAACAATTTTCCTGACTTTATTAACGACCTCACTATGCAAGTTAAGGGCGGTTTCATACCTATGAGTAGAATAAATGATGCAGTTCAAAGAATTTTGACAGTTAAATTCACCATGGGACTCTTTGAACATCCCATGGGCGATCCAAGCTTAGCCAACCAACTTGGCAGCAAGGTAAGTGTGCTATTTGTTATTCATGGACAGTTTTTTATGATGAATGGTTAAGACCTATGCTGTTATGTATTTGACTATGTTTGTTTTTTCATATTTTCATTGCTTCAGCCAAGAGAAGAATCTTTATTATACCATTCTATGTGCAATGTTGCCGGACTATTACATGAGTATGCTTTATGTGCAATGTTGTCGGGCTTTTACATGAGTATGCTCTCCATTTTGGGTTATTTCACAAACGTCTGAGAATGAAAATGGCTTTTCTGGTACTGGCCAGATTCCATTTTTGCCTGTTAATAAAACGGTTCATGTCTAGTGCCATCTGATCTAGGTGGGGCATTTCTAATTTGCACAATTCGATTGTCAGCACTCTATAGAGAGTACATAAGAACTTGCAGTGTTTGGATACTTATGATGCATAGTAAAATACTACACATGCTATTAAAAAAAATGGGTTCCTTTTCCTTACATTTAGGTATGAATGTTTGAATTGGAGTGTTTCAAGATAGTTATTATAGCTTAGCATGAGTTGGAACAAGTAATGCTAGATTCTAATTATCAAAAATGGACGCTGGAATGACGTAGAAATTACTTTGCAAAAATGCCATATGCATTAACTGTATGGGGACTAAATTTTCAATGAAGAATATCATCATAATGTTCAGGCTTTATCTGGTTATTTTTCCTTCTTTTGTGCTGTCTCTACACACAACATTTTTTTTAACCATAGCAGAATTACACTGATCTGCTGTCTCTACACATTGCATTTTTTTTCACATAACAGAATTACATTGATCTCAATTCATGACTGAGGTTTTGTGACTGCAGAAACTGGAGAGAGTTACATTTCCAGTGTGCATATCTTATGAGAACACTGGCACATGTTTCATAAAGCCTCTTAGGAGAGATTTTCCTTTATAAAGATCAGTTATTTCAGCATCACAATAAATAGTCAATTTCACCAACATGTCTTCACTGCAGCTTTTACCGATAGTGAAAAAGGGTTCCTCTTTCTATCTCTCTGGAAGGTTTGTCATATTTATTTATCTTGTTTCCTTGTAGCATTATTCAGTAATGACAAACTTACATCGTCTGATCGTCTGATCTGTTAATCCTACCTTTTATATATAGTAATAGGCAAGTCAAAATTTTTAGCAAGTGCAAAGAAGTTCCATTGTGGATGCCAGTGGAATTAACAGAGAGAAATCATTATTTAGTTTTCATTGTTCAAGTATGTTGTGCTATACACCTATATATTTTTTAAATTTTAAGTCGTTTATTAGTGTGTCCTAGGCAAACCTTAAAACATATGTCAATTCCTAGCTTGTTTATTTGTCAAAAGTGAGCAGGAAGGAAGCAACCAGACCTAGAATAGCATCATATGGTAACTAAGTTAGCAGGAGGCAGGATATGGACACAGATCCAGATTATAGATCTGCCAGGTTTTGAAAAGCCAGGATCCAGATATGGTGAGGATATGTTAACTTAGTTTGGAAAAATGTCGGTTAGTTCATATCAAAATGTAAAATGTGTAGTTACATTCGGTAAACACATTTAATCAATGAGTATAATTACATTCAGTTAACACATTTAATCACTAATTTGTAAAATGGAGTTAACACATTTAATTACTAATTTGTAATTTGTAAAATGGGTATATTTTCATTCAGTTAACACATTTAATTATACATTCATGCATGCTTGACCAAAGTCACGTGATTTTGGTGATAGCATCTTCTAGTGGAATGACATGAAGTGTGCTTGTGATGCATATTGCAAAAGATAAAATAGAAAAAAATATATCGATGAAATCACAATTGCAATATTAAGTTGACTGGATAAATTCAAACAAAATTTCTCAAGCTATTCAACAACCATCATATTATTTTTATTATATATAGATCTCCTCATTAACACAATTTCTCAAGCTATTAAACAATCATCATATTATTTTTATTACATAGATCTCTTCTCATTACGTCTCTATTTATGTAGACAATACAATGGAATTCTTTATTATGCTTTCACTGTTGTTCTTTTTACTAGTCTCGTTAGAATAAAAGGACATTCAAATATAATTACTTAGAATTATCTCAAATTATCAATATAACAAATACCTATCTAATTGTTTAATCATATAATTCAGCCACATGTTAAAGAAGATCATCTTGCTCGTAATTGGTTCTTGTTTATACGGAATATTCATGTATTTGGATTTCTCTTGTACACAAGTCCACCAATTGAGTCTGCAAGTGGTCCATATTGGTTCATGGAGCCATTGTCTTTGTAAGATTCATGAATTATGCATTTTATTTGAGGTGCGCTTGTTAAAATCCAGTGAGATATGCCTTCCATTTTGATCACACAATGCCAGGGAAAAGTAAACCAAATAATCAAACTTTATAATTTGAATTTTAAATATTTATATTTATTTTAATAAAAATATTAATTTTTAATTTTAAAATTATTAATTTGTTATTTATGTAATTTTATTTTTATTTCATTTTATTTATTTGTTTGTTTATTTATTTATTTATTAATCTTTATTTTATTTTATTTCTATTTATTTATTTATTTTATTCTTGTTTTTGTAATTAAGAATTTAATTTTTATTTTATTTATTTATTTTTATCTATTTTATTTTTAATTTTAATTATATCTTTATTTTATTTTATTTCTATTTATTTATTTATTTAATTAATTTTTATTTTTATTTTTCTTATTTTTTTATTGGTTTTGAAATCTTTTCTTATCATAGCGTGTAATTATTAAAAATAAAATAAATATATAAATTCAAACTTTAAATATTGTTTAATTACTTTTAACATTTAATTTATTCGATAATAATAAAAACAATTGAATATCCTTTAAATAATGCACAGAGACTATCTCTCTCTTTTATAAAGTGCTTGAATATTAATAGAAATCCTCCCCTTGTAAACTGTATTAAAAGGCAATATCCTCTCATTATATTTTGATGTTCGAACTTCTTAGACCATAACCCCAAGCAATAACAAGTATACACCCTCCCGAAAGGCTACATTCCATTGCTATGTTACCAGAGACGGCATGATAGTGAATTCGGTTGATTTCAGTCCCTGAGGCCATTTATTCTTCTTCCTCTGTTCTCCTAGGAGAAGTTGGAGAAGAATTAACTCAACATCTACCTGTTTTGCCCCCTTACATCATTGGAAGGTTTCCTTTCAGCGTTCCTTTGCACCTCCCGGTGCAATTGAATTTAACTCAATCTCGAGTATCATCCCGGGGTTTGCATTTGTTATGGCATAGAAAAGGACTTTAGTGGTTTCGTCTACCTTACAATTAGTGAAAAAAAATGCCCTGCGTTCCGTTCCTTTCGTCCGGAGCCTTATTTCAGTTGCCATTTGCCCATTAATGCGGCCCTTGGCGGTGATGCCCTTGGATTGGATTAAAGCACATGATCATCGTGTGGCGGGCATCATTGCCGGGGCGCGTGTGGGCCTATGGCAGCTGAAATAAGGCTCGCCGTTCCTTTGCGTCCCTATCCTATTTTCCTACGCCGTAGTCTAAATAGCCAGAGGACTGAAAATCATGAAAATTTCGATAAGATTTTCAGAAAATCCGGTAGGAATTTTTCTAAATCCATGTTATAACTATCAAAGTTTAGTATTTTGGGTGTCCTACAGGTTTTTGATGGTGCTGAAACCATTTCCAATGTCAAAATCAGGATTCAAACACTGTTTCTGCAAGATTTTTTAAATTTTTTTGGCCCGGATTCCAGCCAATTTTGACTGTCCGGGCAATTCCTCCGGCTCGTTAGACGACTCCTTGCTTTTTCCTACGGGTAGCCGCACCATCCATTTCTTGTCTGCCATGTCTCCCTCATCTGCCCTGTTCCTCACGGCGGCCAATATCCACGATGCAGCGTAGATAACGTTCGCCGTTCCGCCCATATCACTGTAATGATCTTTTAAACCATGTTTGGAAACCTTTCTCTTTGTTCGGATGCTAATGTTCTCGGAGGTAGATCCGGTGATGCCAACCCTCGGTTGATCCAGAGAAAATTCTCTGCAACTGGACAACGAATCAGTCTTCCGATGTCCATTATCTGAAACGGACAGTAAAAACGACGCAGTGAGTTTATAAAAACGGTTACAGAGCAGTCCAAAGAACCTAGTGGCTTCTATAGCTTCCAGTGGCCGATGTCCTTCAATTTACGATAAAGCTCCTTGCTTAATCAAGCGGATCTTATGCTTCAACAGACTAATCTGCTCATTGATTCTTCCATATTTCTGAGCTAAAATCTCAGGATATATAGCAGAGTATATATTGTGTAGTGCTTATGAATATAAAATTTGCTTGAGATTATACCTTAAAGATTGTTCAAGAGAATCCTGTTCTTGCTTGGAGCAGCATTTAAAGATTCCCAGAACAAAATTCCAAACCTTCGAACTTTCACACAAAAGACATTAAAGTTAAAATAAGCCAAATATAGAGTGAGTATTAACCTGATGCCATGGGGAAATGTGCAGTTTCTGAGAAAAAACTGCTCTTCAACAGACTGGTCTACTCATTAATTGTTCCATATTTCTGCACTAAAATCTCAGGACAGATAATGCTACACAGCACAGTATATATTGTTTAGTGCTTATGAATATAAAATTTGTTTGAGATTATACCTTAAAGATTGCTCAAGAGAATCCTGTTCTTGCTTGGAGCAGCATTTAAAGCTTCCCAGATCAAAATTTGAAAATAAGCGCAATATGGAGGGAGGATTTAACCTGATGGCGCGGGGAAATGTGCAGTTTCTGAGAAAAAACGGCTCTTCAATAGACTGATCTACTCATTAATTCTTCCATATTTCTGCACTAAAATCTCAGCACAGATAATGCTACATAGCAGAGTATATATTGTGTGGTGCTTATGAATATAAAATTTGATTGAGATTATACCTTTAAAGATGTGCTCAAGAGAATCCTTTTCTTGCTTGGAGCACTCTCTGGCATTTAAAGCTTCACAGATCAAAATTTCAAACCTTAGAACTTTCAAATAAAAGACATTAAAGTTAAAATGAGCGATATATGAGGAAGTACTAACGTGATGGCGCGGAGTAATGGGCAGCTTCTGAGAAAAACCGGCGAAAACTCGGCGCTGGATGATGAGGGAAAAACATTTAATTGCGAATGTAACGAACCCTGAACATTTACTTGTGAGCGATACTTTCGCAATTAAATGCTTTCCCTGATCATCCAGCGCAAATATCAACGAACCGGCAATTCATCGTCTGGCTCCGAATTGAACTGACTGTCAGACCTCTGCAAATTTGGACGGACCCAGCACAGAAGGATTCCCAACAAAGTTCTGAAGATTTATGAGAGTGCTCCTCCAGTCGAAGGGTTTCCGTGACGAAGAGGCATTCCGATTAGCGATTATGAACGGATGAAAGATACAATGAATCTGGACCTCTTTCCGGTTGGATACATTGTTTGATCGAAACAATCTTCCCCAGACCTTTCAATCAACGCAGCACATGTTGATTGGTAGATGTTGATTAATAGATTTTTATGATAAATATCAATATATTTCGTGATAAGTAGTAATTGTAATTGAAGGTGTAAAGACACAGACAAGAATAGAAGATCTTGGAAAACCAAATTACTAAATTTAAAATCTCTTACTGAAATGAATATTTCGAAAATAATTGAACTTTCTACTTTAGTGGTCGCAACTAAAGGTCTGCAAAATAGATTTAGTGGTTGCAAACTTCATGCAAAATAGATGATAAAGTGAGAAAATGCAAATCAAACATGAAATATTGATCATTTGGGCATGAAGGACTTTAATTAGATGCTTGGTTATGAAAATTATAAAAATTATATGCATCAAACACATAAAATAATAATTTTAGATTGTTTTAAGGGGACATTGTTGTTTGAACTTAAACAACTATAAAATCATTAAAAATTATCAAATATTGATTGATTGATTTTTTTACCATTGTCTTGAGGATGAACCACATTAGTTGGTTCTAAACTTTGACTAAATATTTATAATGTGATTAATCCGAAAGACATTATTACTTACAATATGGTTCACAAAAGTCTACAATCTAACATCATCAAATATGTTAATACTTTTGATAATTAATAATAATTAGTGAAAATAAAGTTAAAATGTAGTTAATTTGTATGCTTTATTTTAATCACGAAAATGTAAAATGTATCATTCTATAAAGCTTAGTGTAACTATGAAATAATTTTTATTTCTTCTAGCAATAATTTGTTTGTAGATTATGTCTAAAATTTCACACGCATTTCTTGGAATGGTATATTTGAGATTTGTGATATGTCCTAAAGGTTTTTGAGGAAATTAAATCTAGCAGATGTTGGATTCCCCTATACTCCTAATTGATGTTTACTTTAAGCGCCCCTCCGTTTGTTGGATTCCCCTATACTCCTAATTGATGTTTACTTTAAGCGCCCCTCTCCTCTTTCCTTCTGTTATTTTGAATTTAATTATGATTATTATTCTTTAATAGTTTTATTATTGTAATTAATTAATAAATAAATATTTTATTAAAAAGATATATATAATATATTTATTATTAACTTTATAAACGAAGATAAAGTTAATATTAATAAATAACCTTAATTCTTATTACTTTATCTTTCTTTATTATTCAAATTTTCTGACTAATGACTATACATTATTCTCCTATGAGAATGGTTATTTATTTAATAATTTTAAAATAAAATATAATAAAATAATGATAAAATATAATAAGATTATATTATATAATAATAAATATATCACTAGATAATATTAAAGAAATTAAAATAAAAAAATATATATTTTTTTCTTTTTAAGTCAAACTAGTTGTTATATCAAAATTGATCTATATTAAAATATCTCTATACAAATTAAATCTATTTATACATTCAAAAAATATTTTAGACAATAATAAACATAATCTTAGAAAAAAGAAGTGTCTATTTACAAAAAAAAAAAAGTTAAAACATCTAATGAGTAACAACATCATTCAATTAATGTTTTAATGCCTAAACGTTAACCAACCATATAATGTATATAATTATACTCGTTCTTATAATAAAATAAATAAATATATATTTTTTATTAAAAAATAAAAAATATTGTTCATACAAAAAATTATTAAATTTAAATAAATTATTTTTATTAATTACGCCATAAGGCGTTATTATTTGAAAACAACTCCCCTAGGTTGTTATGGGTGTTTCTGTTTGCACCATTGGATCAAATGTTAGACAATTGAAATGATTTAGGCCATTAGATCTTACGCACTCCATTTTATCTAACTACCTAACTAACTCACCAAAATCTATTAGATCCTCGGCCTCCATTTAGTTGATCTCCTCTCCTAACTTAGATTTACCTATGAATTTTTTAATTTAGATTTACATAAGAATAGTCCATTTTTCATTTTGGTACATTTAGTTTTATGTACTCATTTTTTGAAACTTAGATTTATTTATGATTATCATTTTAATTTAATTACAAACACTAAAAAGTTTTCTATGATGTTTTTCCAAAAATAATATGAAAGAGTCACAAACTAAATCTTTTGCTTGTCTAGAGACCCAAAGCATATTAGTTAGAAAATATTTTACTTGAAGGTGTTAGTAATATCAACACCTTCAAGAAAGAAATATCAAATTGTTCAATATGCTCAAATGAAAAACATAAAATACTTCAATACTAAATGAAATAATCATGTTGGTTTGCATAATAAAATAACATAATACTATGTCTTAGAACAATAAAGATAAAAAACAAATAATTATTATCTAAATTAATAATAATACTATTTTTTTTTTAACTTAGATTTACCTATGATTATCATTTTCATTCAATTACAGACACTTATATTTACCTATGATTATCATTTCCATTCAATTACAAACACTAAATTTTGAATCCACAATTTTTTGTACCCTATTAAAACTCATTAACTATAGGTTCATTCATGATTTTTGAAAAAACTTGAATCCATAATTTTCATATGTGTACATTGTCTCAAAAGGCAATGTGAAAAGGGCTAGTAAACAATACAACTACTTAAACAATGACTTGAAAATTCTGTTAAATGCTACATCTACCGTAGAGCATGTTGTGAAGGAGTTAGTTTAATTTCCATCATATATCTCCATCATTTTCCTTAAATTTCCAAGGGAAATAATACCATATCACCACATTGTGTTTCAATTCCATACATATATCACTGACCACACCAATAGTAATAGCACAAGTATGGTATTATTCAATGTTTTATCTTGTGTAAATAGAGTTTTGCAAGTACACAAATCTCATTTCTTGTTATATAAGAAAAAACTATACAAAGAAATTTCTATGATGTTTTTCCAAAAATAATATGAAAGAGTCACAAACTAAATATTTTACTTGTCTAGAGACCCAACACATATTAGTTAGAAAATACTATGATGTTCTTAAATACTATAATTCAATTTTGAATTTTCAATGCATATGGGAGCTCTTTTAGTAATATCAACACCTTCATGAAAGAAATATGAAATTGTTCAATATGCTCAAATGAAAAATATAAAATGTTTCAATATTCAATGAGATAATAATGTTTTTTTGCATAAGAAAATAACATAATACTATGTCTTAGAACAATAAAGATAAAAAACAAATGAAGTTGGCAAAAACCCCATACAATTTCTAGTATGTTGACTCATACAATTTCTAGCATAACAGATAGTTGGAATTGCCGCAATTAAAACCCTTCTATACCATATAATTTCCAGCTACTAAAACACATTTTTCACTTGAAATATTATGTATAATTTAACCAATGTATAATGAATAAGATCGTTGGAAAAATCTGCAATCAACCCATGGCTCTCCTATAAAATTTTCAATGTCAACGATGTCATCTTTCAAATTAGAGCTATAGTTTTCTATAAAAAAAAACTATTTTGAAGACAAATAATTGTACAAATAATTATTATCTAGTTTAATAATAATACTTATATTAATTCCCAATTCATACGTGTAGCTCATATAATATTAAAAGAGATGAGATTGGTAGAATCTACTACTTCACAATTTTGAAACGGTAGATAAGGAGACATTTCAGTTGAAATATAAACAAACACAAATTAATAAGCAGTGAAAGGTAAAATTGAATGCTTGTAAAATTGAATGCTTAATACCATGTCTGGGTATATATAATTTAGCCACACCAAGACACAATTAAATCCTCATGAAAATATGACTAGCAATTGCACCAAATGTTGCAAAGGAAACGTCGTAATTAGTGACATATAAAGAATCATTGAAGATAATATATTCTATGAACATTAAATATGCCTATAAAAATTATAACTTCTCATTTTATCAAAACTTTAAAACAATAACAATAAATTTATATCATCATTTAATTTTAAAAAACAATATTGTTAGTAATAGCACAAATATTAAATATGCCTATAAAAATTATAACTTCTCATTTTATCAAAACTTTAAAACAATAACAATAAATTTATATCATCATTTAATTTTAAAAAACAATATTGTTAGTAATAGCACAAATATGGTATTATTCAATGTTTTGGCTTGTGTAAATAGAGTTGTGCAAGCCTTGAAGGTACACAAATCTCATTTCTTCTTATATAAGAAAGAACTATACAAAGAAAGGAAAGAATCAAAGGAAATTTATTCTTACTGTTGTAAAATATGAACGCCTGATGCTCTATTTTAGTATTTTTATGTTGTTCTAAATAGGATAATTTTTTTAAGAAATAAGTGTCACACTTTGAAATTTATCCTCATTGTTTAATGCTTTTAAGCTCTTATCTTACTAGCCAATAAGAAAGGTGGTTGACAGAAATCGACTGTACCCACAATTACTTTTTAAATATTTTTAAAAGTATCTCTATCCATTAGAAAATGTGAACAAAAGATTCCCACCAACTCCCAATCAACACTAATGCAAAATAACACTCTAACGTAAAATTATGCATGCACTTTTTCCATTCAAAGCTCAAGAGTTCATTTTAATTCTTTAAATAAACAACATAATATAATTGAGTATTGAGTTAGCGTTGGATTTTATAAATAACAAAAATTTATGTGTGCTCCCCAGAATGGCAAACAATGGATCCAAAAAGAGGATAGTTCTCATCATGGGATGTGTAAGTGGGAGGTACAAGGGACATACACAAAATATTTGTAAGGGAAAGCTTGGCTCTTGGTTATCCCGCTTATGTTTTGTATTGTCCTGAAAAAACTCAAAATATTGACAAATTAGAGAAATATTGACAAATTAGAGCTCCTCCTTTTCTTCCAACAATCTGGTTCGCACCTTCTGCAAGTATGTATTTTTATTTTATTTTTATTCTCACAGTCGTTATACATGAATTACATGTATGCATCCAAGAGAATGTCCATTAATCATTGACTTCCTTCAGGGTTCATTGGATGATCATGAGAGTTTTCTCATTGCTGTGAAGCAAGTGTACATTGTGATATCATCTCTGGCAGGAACTATTGTTCGTGATTACATAATTCAACAACTAAAACTAGTGGATGCTATTAAGGAAGCTAACAATATAAAGGTGTTCTTTTTTCAGTATTTTTCCCTATCTGTTTTGGATTTTCAAATATAAAAAATGGCGAAATTATTAGTCTACTTTTATTTAAAGATCAGGAGCTCAAATCTGAGCTTGGGAAAAAGATCAAAAATGAAATTTCTCAAAATTGATTGAAACCAATATGGTTGCATAGGTCTCTTCTTCCTGATTCCAAAGCCGCAAACGGTTCAAAAAATGGACACCATATGAAGAAGTTATTTCACTTTTAGTGGAGTGGGTCCGGCGAAGCACGGAGGGGCCAACCCTCCTCCCATGGAACCTCATCATATGACCAGTGTGGGAGCTTAATGATTAAGAGCGCTTAAGGAGCCTAATCTCAAGTTTAATATTTAATTAAGCTTCAGTTAAGTGGAGTTTAATATGGTGGAGATTTTGGAGGCGCTCCCAAATTTAGGCGGACTTCCACTTTTAGTGGAGTTAACTGGCAGTTGCCCCACATTTAGTGGAGGAAATTGGGGCAAAGTTGTTTTGGTCATAACTTTCTCATTACTCAACCTTTTGGAAAGAATTTTTTTTGATTTCATATGTTCTCAGCCTTTTGGACTCAATGGAATAGGTTTCAGAGCCATTGGAGCTCATTTTCATCTTGTTTAGCTTCGGAGAAGCTTTTTGAGCCACTAGGGCCATTTTGGGTTTTGAGTTTGGTTGAGTTGTGGTTAACCTTTTTTGGTGAACCAAAAGTCATTTTCAACTATTTCCTGCATTCCAGAGCCATTGGAATAGGTCTTAGCTCTGTTTGAAGACTTTCAGAGGCCGAAAACCTTTAGGAGAGTTTTCAGGGCCACCATGGCCATTTTGGGGTTTGAGCTGTTTTGAGTTGTGGTTATCAGTTTGAGGTGAAACAAAGCTCTATTTCAGATAATTTCGACCTTATGAAGCCATTGGAAGTGGTTTCAAATTAATTTGAGGACTTATACAGCCCGAAAAGTTGCAGATAAGTTCAAAGCACCAGCAGGACATTGATGAAGAAATCACTGTTTATGGTAATCTTTCACTGTTTAGTGAATTTGAAAAGGCATTATTAGCTTTTTCCTGCCTTCTGAATCAGTTTATATATTCAGATTTTTCTATTGAGACACTTATAATCTTGTATTGCATTTGAGAGCTTTTAATACAAGAGGACAAGCCCATTTTGGGAGGCTTGATCCAGGAGATGTAGCCCAAGAGTTGGGGTGAACTCCTATATTATATTGCTGTTATGTTTTGATATTATATTGCTGAATATTGTTGCTGATATCCATGATTAAGTTTCAGCAAAAACAATTACACTTAAGATACATAAACAGTGAAAAGACATACACCATTTGCAAGCTAAATTTCCGCATAACGTCAAGTTTAAAGCAAGATCATTTTAATTAAATCTGAGTGTTTACTTCTATTATTTCTTTAGGAAGAGTCTGTAAGAGGGCCAGGTAGCCTCTGGATTCATCCTTTCTTTGAAAGGTGAAATATCCGGTAAATTCCCCTACAGTCTATCTCTGTATTAGAAATATGAAGTTCTCACATTTTCAGATTTAAACTTGGAGTATTTTTGCACTCATTTACATAAATGAAAATGGATACCTTGCACCCTTTTCAAGTACCTTCCATTTTCAGATCAGATGGTATCAGAGCTCAGGTTGAGCATTTTTTTGTGTGCAAAAGGTGTTAAAACAGTCAATCTCACTGTTTTATGGCTGCTTGATTAAGAAGGGGTCTTTACTGACATTTGGTTAAAAGCTTGTCATTGTTGGAAAGCTTTGAGGACTTTTCTTTGGAAGTTCCTTTTGGTTGTTTGAACATTTACATAATGTCAACTTCTGCTACAAGTGAAGTTTCCTCCTTCACGAGATTCTTCAATGATGACATGAAGAATGAGTTCTTTAAGGTGAAGGACATGGTGCAGATTCTCCTTGAGGATCAAAGGGAAAGTGTTCAACTTCGTGCACAATTGCTAGCTATGCAAGAAGAGAAAGAAGTCATTCTTCAAAGACTGCATGATATGGAGTTGCAGCTTCTTCAAGCTCAAGAAGCTTTGTCCAAGAAAATACCTCATCTTCAAGATGTAAATCATGAGGTAAATCAGTCTGATTTGTCTTTAGTTTCCTCTATTGAAAAGTGTGTTGGTTCGTTTGAAAGGCATACAAGAGGTATTGGGTCCAAATTGATGTTGAAAATGGGCTATGAAGAAGGCAAAGGTTTGGGCAAGCATGCACAAGGCATTGTTGAGCCTATTTGTGTTGTGGAGAGTCCCAAAAATATTGGTCTTGGCTATGAGCAGCTTAATGGCGAAGCTTTGAGCACATGCATTCAAGAATGTGATGCAAATTTGAAGAGAAAATTTCTCCCAAGTTCTCAATTACATCAATGTCATGATGGAAATCTTCCTTACCATTGTTTGAAGCCTTTGTTACAGCAAGAAGATGGTAGACATGCAGCTTATGGCAAGCATGCAAAGCAACATAAGAGGATTTCTTGTACATTTTGTGGTCAATTTAACCATCATGTTTCAAGATGCTGGATGAGGAAGAAGGCACACAAGAAGCAAATGAAGCAAAGACTACCTTCAAAGAATGTGCATATGATTTGCACTTTTTGCCAAAAGAAGGGACATGTTGTCTCTCATTGTTGGACTTTGCATCCAACTCGTCGTCCCACGCACATGCAGCAAGAGGACAAAAATATTGGCGAAGGTGGAATCATGGATTCCATTATTGATGTGGAAAGGGAAGTTTCACATGAGGAAAAGTTGCAGTAGCAAAATTCGCCATGGAAGTGGCTTGGTGAGAAGTGGATGGACTTCTTGACACAGTAAGACGTACTCCTTTTGTACATATGCAAATTTCGGATGTATGCATGTATTTTATGTTGTAATATCTTGTTGTTTTGAACCACCTTAGATCATTGATCAAGGCAGCGTTGTACAGTTTCATTCTGTAAATTTCTCGCCAGAAATTTCTGTGAGTTCAAGAAAGTCAGTTGTGGACAGTTGTGGACAAGCGCATTCAAGAAGGGAAATGTCGATTTCTTTTCATTTGTGGTTCAAATTCACTTGCTTTGTAAGGCAAAAGTGTTTGAAGGGCTGAAGAGAAGAGGATTTTTATTCTCTCATTTGCTGTACTACAGTTCAGTTCTTCATTTCAGTAAGCTTTTGGGGACCAAAAGCCTCTCATTTGGGAGGTGTGATCAGGAGCTCAAATCTGAGCTTGGGAAAAAGCTCAAAAATGAAATTTCTCAAAATTGATTGAAACCAATATGGTTGCATAGGTATCGTCTTCTTGATTCCAGTGCCGCAAATGGTTCGAAAAACGGACACCGTATGAAGAAGTTATTGCACTTTTAGTGGAGTGGGTCCGACGGAGCACGGAGGGGCCAGCCCTCCTCCCATGGAACCTCATCATATGACTAGTGTGGGAGCTTAATGTTAAGAGCGCTTAAGGAGCCTAATCTCAAGTTTAATATTTAATTAAGCTTCAGTTAAGTGGAGTTTAATATGGCGGAGATTCTGGAGGCACTCCCAAATTTAGGTGGACTTCCACTTTTAGTGGAGTTAACTGGCAGTTGCCCCACATTTAGTGGAGGAAATTGGGGCAAAGTTGTTTTGGTCATAACTTTCTCATTACTCAACCTTTTGGAACAATTTTTTTTTTGATTTCATATGTAATCAGAATTTTGGACTCAATGGCATAGGTTTCAGAGCCATTGGAGCTCATTTTCATCCTATTTAGCTTCGGAGAAGCTTTTTGAGCCATCAGGGCCATTTTGGGTTTTGAGTTTGGTTGAGCTGTGGTTAACCTTTTTTGGTGAAAAAAAAGTAATTTTTGACTATTTAATACTTTCCAGAGCCATTGAAATAGGTCTTAGCTCTTTTTGAAGACTTTCAGAGGCCGAAAACCTTTAGGAGAGTTTTCAGGGCCACCATGGCCATTTTGGGGTTTAAGCTATTTTGAGTTGTGGTTATCAGTTTGAGGTGAACCAAAGCTCTATTTCAGATAATTTCGACCTTCTGAAGCCATTGGAAGAGGTTTCAGAGGCATTTGAGGACTTCTACAGCTCGAAAAGTTGCATAGAAGTTCAAAGCACCAGCAGGACATTGATGAAGAAATCATTGTTTATGGTAATCTATCACTGTTTAGTGAATTTGAAAAGGCATTATTAGATTTTTCCTGCCTTATGAATCAGTTTATATATTCATATTTGTCTATTGAGACACTTATAATATTGTATTGCATTTGAGAGCTTTTAATACAAGAGGACAAGCCCATTTTGGGAGGCTTGATCCAGGAGATGTAGCCCAAGAGTTGGGGTGAACTCCTATATCATATTGCTGTTGTGTTTTGATATTATATTGCTGAATATTGTTGCTGATATCCATGATTAAGTTTCAGCAAAAACAATTACACTTAAGATACATAAACAGTGAAAAGACATACACCATTTGCAAGCTAAATTTCCGCATAACGTCAAGTTTAAAGCAAGATCATTTTAATTAAATCTGAGTGTTTACTTCTATTATTTCTTTAGGCAAAGTCTGTAAGAGGGCCAGGTAGCCTCTGGATTCATCCTTTCTTTGAAAGGTGAAATATCCGGTAAATTCCCCCACAGTCTATCTCTGTATTAGAAATATGAAGTTCTCACATTTTCAGATTTAAACTTGGAGTATTTTTGCACTCATTTACATAAATGAAAATGGATACCTTGCACCCTTTTCAAGTACAATACATTTTCAGATCATAATTAGTATTCCATGTTTTAATGTACACTCCGACTAATAAAGCCTACAGGAAGATTAATAAAATTGGGCATTTAAACATTTGTTTTGAACTCCAACAATTTATAATTTTTGTGAATGCTTTTTGAAATGTTTGAATTTCAATAACACTTTTATGATTGAGCTTTTGATTCTCACTATGATTGTGTACTAATGGGATATAAGAAAAACATAATTAGATCACAAAATATGAAAAAAATGATAAAAGTACAAGCCCCTGAATTACAATGTATATCTTCTATGATCATTTGAACAACATATGATTTGTTTGCTTCAAGTATATCTTATTGTGCACAAAGCATTCAAAACTAGGTGTTGATCCCTGAGCCCTGAACAGAACAATATACATCTGCCCACCAGCCAGTATCCTCTCAGAAAAGGAGGTTGTGGAGATATGGGAAGGCTTATAGGCCACCCTTTGGTGAATAAGAGCATTTCATTCGAAGAATGGATCAATTTTATGGAATGTATGTATATTTTTAAGCAATGCACAAAGAGAGGCATATTGATGGGCCTATGATTTATTTCAAGAGATGAGATTAGATTATCATGTAGCATTTTTGGGTTTTGAATTTTAAAATTTTGGTTGCAAGTAAGCCTCTTGGATTTCAAATTGCAATTTCCCATGCCCATTTTTAGATTGGACCTAAAAAGGGAGAAGCCTTAGAGCTTTATCCAGATGTAAAATACACAACTGTGGAATCCTTCTTGAAGCGTTACGTTTATTATTTGGGTCTTGTGATCATAATATTGTTTTATTGGCACTTAAAGATTCAGTGTAATTACTAAGTTAATATTTTCCTATTGTGTCTACTCTTGTTGGATAAAATTTATTTGGCAACTAATTATAATGGTAAGAAGTCTAATATTGCCTTTAATATCTCTTGCAAAAGAGAACTAATGAGTGTTTAACAACAGGAGGCATAAAACTATGACCTACAATGTTAACTCTTTTGATTTTTTTCAATTTAATTGTCACTTACAACAACTTAGAAATAAGTTTCCTTTGATTCTTTCCTTTCTTTGTGTGGTTTTTCTAGCTGATATGCCTATAACATAAATTACTGAGATAATGTAGATTTCTTCTTATGTAATAAGAAATGAGCTTTGTGTACCCTAGTTGATATTCCTATAAGATCAATTACAAGAAATGAGCTTTCTGTACCCTCATGACCTTACAAAACTCCACAACGCAAGTTACACAAGCCAAAACTTTGAAGAATACCAGATTTGTGCTACTTTGAAGAATACCATATTTATGCTATTACTATTGGCGCTATTAATATTGGCATGGTCGATGATATATGCAAGGAATTGGATGAAAATGTTGTGATATGGTATTATTTCCCATGGAAATTTAAGGAAAATGATGGACATATTACTTTAAAACCTCTTAAATTACGACAATATTTCTTTTTTAGAATTATATGGTGATATCAATTTATTGCTGTTGTTTTATGTAAGTTTTGATAAAATGAGAAGTTTTAAGTTTTATAGGCACATTTAATCTCCATAGAATGTTTTATCTTCAATGATTCTTTATATGTCACAATTCTTCTCGAATTTTCCTTACGACGTTTCCTTTGCAACATTTGGTGCAATTGCTAGTTTAAATACTATGGAGACACATACATATCCTCTAAATATAATAAGTTTCACTTTTTTTTGGGTGGCCTTGCTTATTCAATTTTGATTTACACTTTACATATCATCTTCTCAATTCCAATATAAGATTGAATCAAGAAAAAAAAACATACTTATATGGTTTTAATATTCATTTAAACATAATACCATAATTTTATTAAAAATTATATGTTTATTATAAAGCAATATGACTGAAAATAACTTTCCTAAATGGATACGTGTACCATTATGCACCTTTGATTTGAATGTTAGACGATTCAAATGATGTCTACCTTAGGATTAAATTTTGTTATTTTAATCAGTTATACAGCATAATGAATATCAGATGTCCGTGAGGGAACTCAGTGAGGGTTTCTTCTCTCATACCTCGACCTCATTTTCTTCTCCGATGGCTGCCGACTCATTTTCTTCTTCTGGGCATTTTTGCGTCGTGTGCGAATGGGGTTTTGACTGGTTCTGAGACATGGAATTTCGAGCTTCTTTATGTCGACTGTAAAGGAGTTCATGTGATAGGCCTTTTTAGTTTGCACCACTTTTCGTGGCTTCTGGAGCAAATTTAATAGGTTAAATCCTCTTATTCCGGTTGTGCTTCACTATAACTTACGATATCTTATTCTGTAGCCAATATTTATGAGGATATCTCTATTCTTGTCTCAGGTATTCCGTTTGGCAAAAAATTTTTGACATATCATGGTTTTATGGGTGTAAAATCTTTCGCCTTTGTTAGAGATCTGGTAGGGTTTCCTGATTTTTTAGGTTTTTATCTTTGTTTTCTTCGTATTTATCGTTCAGTCTTATCTCTAACCTTGTACTATCACTGACTCATTTGTGAGTTACCTGTGCATAGAATATTTTCTGTATCTAGCTAAGGTTTGACTGATTAGATATCCTTGATTTCAATTTTATGGTTTTGATGGTGTAAATTTAAACATACTTGCGAGCCTTTCGAATGTTTATTGATCTGTTGTTGTTTCGTGTCAAGAGGTTTTTCTAATGTTAGGATGCTATGACTAGAGTTGGTGAGTCTCTGGAATGTCTAAAGACATTTCTATGACTATTCTATTCTTGTTACTCTATGATCTTTTTAGAGTTGTAATGGGAATTGTTCATTTGCAAGTCTGCATTACTCTGTTTTTAGGATGGGTGTATTATGGTTGAATATGACATTCAAACGGAGTCAATTCAATTCTATGAGACATGGAATTTCGAGCTTCTTTAAGTCGACTATAAAGGATTTCATGTGACAGGCCTTTTTAGTTTGCACCACTTTTCGTGGCTTCTGGAGCAAATTTGATAGGTTAAATCCTCTTATTCCGGTCGTGCTTCACTATAACTTACGATATCTTATTTTGTAGCCAATATTTATGAGGATATCTTTGTTCTCATCTCAGGTATTCCATTTGGAAAAAAAAAATTGGCATATCATGGTTTTATGGGTGTAAAATCTTTTGCCTTTGTTAGAGATCTGGTAGGGTTTCCTGATTTTTTAGGTTTTTATCTAGTTCAGGGGTAATCAGACAATTAAGGTAGATGGAACTCCAATACAAGTCTTCTGGGATGTGCACAATTAGTTCTTCGATCCTAGCAATGGCCATGATGTCTTCATGTTCCATACATCTGGAGATAAAATAGTAGACAATACTCGGAATGCCAATAAAGCTGCAGTCCCCTGTCAATTTATTCCACCATCTGTGTTGCAGTGCCCTACTCGATGCCATGATAAGGCCTTCTTCAACAACAGATCCTCGTCATCTTCCTCTTCTGATGCGAGCTATTCAGTGCTATGATGGGCAAGCATGGAGACTAAAACAGACAGTCCCTCTGGCTTCTCCTTATTACTGTATGCATGGAAGAATGACTAGGGGGTGGATTAGTATTAATATTATGAGTGCTAGTACCGACCTTTCTTTGAGTTTTGTACATATAATGGCACTGGCTAGGCTGCTTTTGGTTTTCTTTTAGATTCTGATAATTATATGATTCATTTATTGAAGCCTCATCATATGGGAGCTTCTGAGACATAAATAAGTCAATTTTCCAACTTTCTTTGAGGTCTAGTGTTGTTGCTCCTGCTACTAGATATGCCAGTGGCTGCGACAGGTCAATAAATGACTTCATTATTCATTTCACAAATAGAAACACTTTCAATTGATTGTGCAAAGGAGAATTATTATTTTCATATTTTTGGTGTTGGTGAAGTTTGGAGTTAAATGAAATTTCATGCTTATTGAGTATTCATATCTATTTCAAGGTTTCCTCGAGTTGGAAAAGTTCAGGGGATGAGATTTCATGCTTATTGGGTATTCATATTTATTTCAAGGTTTCCTCGAGTTGGAAAAGTTTAGGGGATGAGATTTAATTTCATGTTTATTGACTATTTACATTGTAAGTCCTCACAAGCCTAATGAAGCTAACGTGAAATATTTGTCCCTTTGATTTTTGTGAAAACGTTACCAAAGAGACTGATGGAGATAAAACAGTAGACAATACTCAGAATGCCAATAAAGCTGCAGTCCCCTGTCAATTTATTCCACCATCTGTGTTGCAGTGCCCTACTCCATGCCATGATAAGGCCTTCTTCAACAGCAGCTCCTCGTCATCTTCTTCTTCCGATGCGAGATCTTCAGTGCTGCGATGGGCAAGCATGGAGACTGAAATAGACAGTCCCTCTGGCTTCTCCTTATTACTATATGCATTGAAGAATGACTAGGGGGTGGATTAGTATTAATATTATGAGTGCTAGTACCAACCCTTCTTTGAGTTTTTTACATATAATGGTACTGGCTAGGCTACTTTCGGTTTTCTTTCAGATTCTAATAATTATATGATTGATTTATTGAAGCCTCATCATATGGGAGCTTTTGAGACATAAATAAGTCTGTTTTCTAGCTTTCTTTGAGGTCTAGTAGTGTTGCTCCTGCTACTAAATATGCCAGTGGCTGCGACAGGTAAATAAATGACTTCATTATGCATTTCACAAATAGAAACACTTTCAATTGATTGTGCAAAGGAGAATTATTATTTTCATCTTTTTGGTGTTGGTGAAGTTTGGAGTTAAATGAAATTTCATGCTTATTGGGTATTCATATTTATTTCAAGGTTTCCTCCAATTGGCAAAGTTCAGGGGATGAGATTTCATGCTTATTGGGTATTCATATTTATTTCAAGGTTTCCTTGAGTTGGCAAAGTTCTGGGGATGAGATTTAATTTCATTTTTATTGACTATTTACATTGTAAGTCCTCACAAGCCTAATGCAGCTAACATGAAATATTTTTCCCTTTTATTTTTGTGAAAATGTTACCAAACAGACTGATGACATGGGTTTTCCATAGGCAAGAGAGTTAGCCTTCATGGTGGCTACCAACATTTCTTCTCTTATAATGTATTACAGAGACCAGGAGTCTGAATTATTATAACCAGTGTGCATAGTGTTAATTGGATTCTATATAAGTTGTGTGCATTGTGCTGTGAAATGGATTTAAAAATTATAACCTGTGTGCATACTTTAATTGGATTCTTTATAAATGGATTTGTTGTCAGATATTTATTTTCACTATCAAAAAATTACGTGTCTCATGCCACTCTTATGAAAATTGTGTGTTTTGTTTAATATTAGGAATCTCTTCAACACTTGCCATGTTTGTGAAAGGATTTTGGGATATTTTAAAAAATTTACAATTTTCTGAATTTGACAATGCTTTTCCATGTCATGGGTCTTGCCACTTTCTCCAAACCATGCCTTTGTTGTGTAATATCTCTTCCCAAACACATGATCTCTTCTAGACAGCAATGTGGGCTCAGTTAATGGCTGCCTTGCATGGGTTTTCTTGTAGGCCTCATCCTACATATCTCCCAACAATAGGACCATCACTTCTTCACATATAAGAGCCACATAGAAGCCTTCCTGTGGCTTAGGCCCACACAAATATTTAGCTTTTCTCACATCCTAGAATACCTCCATATTCTTTCCCTTGACATCAAAGGTTTTGGATCCGTGCTTTCTCCAAAAAAACCATGGCTTCATATCAACCTTGCAAATATAATGGTGACTCGGGTCATTGACATGGACATGAGGCCCTGGCCCATCAGATTCTTGCACCATGTTATGGTCACAAATTTGCAGATTCCCGCCATTTTGATCTGATAAAGGAAAGCTATCAGGTTCTGTGTCATTCTGCTGCGAGAAGAAGAAGAGGACTTGTCTTTCAAGTGAGCACCTCCAGATTCTCAAAAACTAGAAGGAAATACTTCAGGCATTTTTTCAGATCTAGCTACTTGTATGATTCTACACAGAGATTTTAGCTATGCATTGTATATCTAGCATATTTCAACCATACATATTCATTGCATATCCCTCAGAGACTTGGCGCCTCTATCAAAACCCAACCAGTTTTTGTCACCCAGCAGAGAATTCTTATTGGGCATCCCCAAATCAATGCTAAAATCCTATCAGCAAGACACCCACAATAGGATCTTCATCCATTAGCCCAAATGAAATGGAGCCAAACGCCAAAAAAAGCTCACCAAATAGGGAATTCAGCCACATTCTCAATCTGAGATCCTCCCAATTCATGACCAAACCTGCCCTATTGTTTAGATAAGGCCTTTTCAGACCTTCATAGATGGTATGAAGCTCTGGGACAATGGATGAAACAATATACTCACAAAAAATGTAATAAAAAAGACAACCTCCACTGATGTGACAGAGAGTTTGGCCTGGATCGAACCTTAAAAATTCTGGGAAATGGGCGAAACAGATAAATGTATTAAATAATAAAGAAGTCATTCCGCTGTATCCAATTGCATACAAATATGTACTAACAGATAGGACCTCGGGAAAAGTTCTGGGGACCTTGCATTGCTCCTCCATACTTCATGAAATCTCGTGGCCCTTTTGTTATCTTCCTGGCAGCTACTCCACTCTCTTCTAAGAGCATTTAATATTGATGTATGTTGTCCAGTCATCAAGCACATGAGGAGTGATTTTCTGTCTATTTTCCAGCATCAAAACAAAAAGAAATCCTTCTACCTGTTTCAGTACATGGAAAAGCATTGTCAAAGTTAGAAAATTGTAAAGGCTTGATTGATGAAATTGATCAGATCAGATGTTCAATGATTTCATTCTTGGATTGTCATATTCCTTTCTTATCTCATGATCTGCAAATAAAAATAAACATGGAAAACATTAATTCCTCAATATATGGGTGTAAGAAATATTAATTTGATCAATGAACTAAAATACATATTACTAAGTAAATCTGAACCTAAGTAACATTCACATTCAGATATCAGAGGCATTTCAGGCCCACGAGCCAGATCAAAGAGAATATAGCCCAAAGTACCCTCTGATATACCATATTTAAAATGAACTTTCCCAAACCAACTTTTGGGAAGTCTAGTAAATGAATTCTCAGAGTTGGAATCTGTGGACTTTAGATTCGAAACCACTCAACACTCTTAGCATGGTGAAGTTATGATCCGATTCCATGCACTAATAAGCTATAGGACATCAACCAAAATCCTGCAACAACTCATCATCAAACAAACCGCCTTCTAGGAATTATGGTAAAATGATTTCTCTGAGTTAGAATTTGTGGATTTGAGATTTGAAACCGCTCAAAAATCTTAACATGGTGAAATTGTGATCCAATTCCAGGCACTAATAAGCTACAGGACTTCAACCAAAATCCTGCAATAACTCATCACCAAAGAAATTGGATTTTTGACATCTTTACTTGGATTGCAGAATTCGACTAATGGTAGATTTCGAAAATATTTGGGAAAATCGAATAGAAAAGGTGAGTTCAAATGTTTCATTTCTTTATGTCTATCAAATTGATAAATACTCCAAAAATATTCCCAAAATTTATAGCTGCTATTTTAGCCTTATTTTAGCTGCTATTGACCCATTAATGCCCCTTACGTACCAATGACCATGGCAACCCAACCCATGCCATGCACCCTATGGTCGTTGAAACCCTGTCTTATCATCCTATACTTGTCTTTATCGCATACGTATGGGTTCAGAAATTTTAATGGATGCCCATGCCCCTGCATCCGAATACGCTGCAATACAATGTACGCAGTTTGAATTGTAAAATTTGAATATGAAAAACCGCGAAGTGTATCTCGCCTCACTGTGCACATCTATACAGTGATGCCACGCCCGCAGACAGCAGACACCTAATATCAACTGCAGTGTAGTGCCCACTGGAGAAAAACAGTTCTGTGGTCCCGGGCTATTGGAATTAAAACAGGAAGAAGCAGAGCATCAAAAGAATGAGATTAACCCTCTCATGTGATGCGGCGTTTCTGTTATCCACTGGAATCACCATGCCTGCTGTCGAGGAAAACGAAAGCTCGAAATCAAAAGTTGGGTATGATGGATGGACCACTACTCATTCTTATTGAAATGCAGATAGTTGGTCTCATGTCGTCAATCGGGAAGCCTTCAGCGTTAATAAGACTGGAATTAGTGTCGCGGATGATTTCGCGAGTCTTTATGAGAATACTACTCTTCAATCATGTTCTTTAGTAATTCGAATTCGATTAGATACCGACAAAATTTGATGACTTCAAATTCAATATAGAAAAAATTGGGAAGTATTATTTTTATATTGATTGAAATATATTATTTTTTCAATATTTAAAAATATTAATATGGATAATTATAATATTGAAATTTCTATAAACACTTTTATCATTGTTTTTAATTATAACTTTTGCAAATAAAACTATATATTAAACCAAAGTATATAGTTTTACATTTAGAATAGAAAAATTTGTCAAAATTTTTGTATTCATATTATCAAAAAATTTAACTTTAATATAAAGTTATATATTAAATTTGTATTCTTAATTTATAATTAGTTATTACTCACGAGAAATAAAATTCTAATTCATAACATATAATAACCTAAATATAAAATAATAAACCTTATAATTTTACATTTATTCAAAATAAATTCTACTATAATAAAAATTATGATATTTTGATTTAATTATTATTATTTTTTTAATATAATAAAATTATAAACTACATGTAAACATATACATTCTTTATTCTACAAACATGCATTCTTTATTCTACAATCACCATTGTCTCAATAGTCTATTCTATATTATTGTATATATAAAAAGTTGTTGATTTTTTAAAAATTTCATTAAAGCGGTGCAAAAAAACCATCCAGACAATTATTTGACAAAAAACCATTCCAGGTCCAGTATGGAATTCCACTGGCAAACCAGCTCGAGAATTCCAATGACCACTCATGGTCCAGTATAGGATTCCTCTTGGCAACATCATGCCTATTCCTCTAACGGCATCCCGTCTATGAGGAATTTTGGGCCACCTCCAACAGGCTCCAAAATCAATAGAGTTGCCTCAGGTTTTTCCTCTTCACCATCTTGGCCAACTCTTTTCCCTTACTGAGATCATCTATCTCTAGGGAGAGGAAATCCGATCAGGCAAGTGCCATTAACCCATTCGAGAAGGCAACCACCATCAATCCAAGGCCTTCTAGCCTTTCATGATTGTTCACAACTGTTTGGCATGTTAAATTTCTCTTTTAGCATTCTTTCCCACGTTATTTTACTTAATGAACCATATGCACTTTATACATAAGGCAAAAGAAAATTTATGTACATCATACATCATACTTGGCCCTCAACATGGATCGCATGATATCTAGATTAACAGGGAACATAAATAACATACATGTGTTATACATTATTATTTCCCAAATAACACAATCATGCACATTATAACATGATACTTTATCAATTACCATTGCAATTTTGACTGCAACATTTTAATTTCAGAGGTTTTCTTATTGCCATTAAGCTAACCATGCTTAGTCTCATTAACGACACTAATCATAAATATATATTGTGAAAAAAAAATATTCAATTTCAAAATAATTTTAGTTTCATGCATACAATTATATACAAATATTCATTTCATTATTCATGTAGTCATCACATACTTGACATTATGAACATCTCAACAAGAAAGGAATCAACATCATCAATCTAACACAATAATCAATCACATCATTGAACAAAAATATACCCTAGAAACCCCGTTGGGTGAAAACCAGCAAACGTTTAATTTTATTATTAAATGCTCATGAGGGTTTTCACCCCTCACTCAATGGCTTATAAGGGAGACCATCGCTTAAACGTTGTTACAAATCTTTACAAGTAAATATACAAATATCTAGTATAAAGCCATTAATATAATTATGATATCATTTACCCAATAATCTTCATATCTTCATATCTTGGTGGAATGAATGTACCTACAATGGGCAATCGTACATTGGACCATCCTGCAGCTCGCACTCATCTACATGAACCATTAACCATTTACCTGCCACCATATTAAGCATAATATTTCCTTTTCATAAGTCACCATCGTTTCCTGTCATTGATGTCATCAACAAGATTTTATATCATGATTAGATAAGGCCTCAATCAATAAATAATCAATATTTAAGTGATCCTTTAACACTTATTCATATGCATACATGAGATGTGAATACAATATCATGACATGATTTCTTCTAACATCTCTACCTTAGTGTAAGCAAGTAATTATCAATTCATGTCTAAATAATTCCCACATTATTATGACACTTCTCGCACATGCTCACATTCGTACAAGGCAAATCACTATAACTGTTGAGGAATTCCTTTAATGGCAAATGACACAATGTGCATTCGAGTTACTTAAACTTTAACAAAAGAACTAGCCCTTTAGCTATTGCTTTTGGTGCTAAAAATAACACGATGAATGTTGTGCCTATGCATTCAATGCATATAGTTTCTAAAATAATTTCCCCAAAAGAAATAATTAACACAATAGAGCATGCAAACACATGTTTCCTTTTAGAGGAAATATAACATAATAGGCATGCAAAAACATGGTTTATTTTCCATAAGACTAATGGAATAAAGCATAATAATACATGTCTTATTCTCCAAATATTATACGAACATTACCCATATATATATTTCAAGGAAACCAAAACATTACTTTATTTTTTGTACATGTAATTTGCCAAATGAGTATTGGGCAGAAGCTACAAATTGTGATGTGTATATTTTAAATAGATTCCCAACAAAATTTGTAATGAACAGAGTTCCAGAAGAAGCGTGGAGTGACAGAAAACAAGGAGTCACCCACATGAGAGTTTTTAGGTGTGTGGCTTATGCACACATTCTAGATCAGTGGAGAAAGAAGTTGGATAGTGAGGGGGAGAAGTGCATCTTCCTCGGATATTGTGAAGAATCCAAGGGATATATATTATATAACCCATCCAAAAAGAAATTTGTTATAAGCAGAGATGTGTAATTCATTAAAGAGGAAGGATGAGATGGAAGCATTGAGAAAACAACCAATGTCAAAAGTTGTTTGTCTCATGATGAAGATGAAGAAGATGTGGCTGAAAATAACACCTCATTGGTAGCACAACCTCCACCAACACAAGGACAGCAAGGGACACCTCAAGCAGGAGTAAGAACACCCTTGAGAAGAAATGAGAGTGCTTCTCCAAGCACACCACAATGGAGCATATTTGAGTGCTACTTCAAGCACAACTACACCAAATGAAAGAGGAATTAAATTCATAAATTTAAATGAAATTTATGAAAAAGAAGCAAAAAATGAAAGTATGAACTCCTTATTTTCTTTGTATTGTCATGTTGATGATCCTATTCATTTTAGGAAGCCATAAAAGATAGAAAATAGATAGAAGCTATGGATGAAGAAATTAATGCCATAGAGAGAAATAAAACATGGGATTTGGTTGAACTCCCAAAAGGTAAAGAAGTCATTGGAGTAAAATGGGTCTACAAGACCAAAAGTAATGCTGAAGGTAAGATAGAAAGACACAAGGCCATACTTGTTGTCAAAGGCTATAAGCAGCAACATGGAAGAGATTATGAAGAAAATTTTGCGCCGGTTGCAAAAATGGAAATAGTGAGAGAAGTTTTGTCTATAGCAGCACAACACAAATGGATGTAAAATCAACATTCCTAAATGGAATTTTAATGGAAGAGGTTTATATTGAACAACCTCTAAGCTATGAGAAAAATGGCCAAGAACACAAAGTTTCCAGATTGAAGGAAACTCTTTATGGGCTGAAACAAGCACCAAGAGCATGCTACAGTAGGATAGATTCCTATCTACTGGAAAATGGTTTTGAAAAGTGTGAAGGAGAACCCACACTATACATAAAAGGAAAATATGGTAAGATGTTGATTGTTGTTTTATATGTTGATGATGTGATATTCACAAGTAATGATAATTACCTCATTGAGAATTTTAAAACATTCATGAAAGATGAATTTGAGATGACTGATATGGGATTGTTGAGATACTTCTTAGGAATAGAAGTAGAAAAAAATGAAAATGGGATTTTTATCTCATAAGAAAAGTATGTTGATGAAGTTTTCGAAAGATTTAACATGCAGGATTGCAAAGCAGCAATAACACCCACAGTAATGGGATTGAAACTCAGCAAAGAGGACATCAGCAAGGATTTTGATCCTAGTTTATACAAGAGCATATTTGGTAGCCTCATGTATTTGACTCCAACTAGGTCGGATATCATGCATGCTGTTAGTTTGATTTTCAGATTCATGGAGAGGCCAAAAGAAGCACATTGGCAGGCAGCAAAGAGAATTTTGAGGTATGTGAAAGGAACTAAAAAGTATGGGATTTTATATACTACTTCAGAAAATTCTGAGTTGATTGGATATATAGACAGTGATTGAGCTGAAAGTATTGATGACCGGAAAAGTACTTCTAGTTATGTTTTTCATATGGGTTGAGGAGTCATTTCATGGGCTTCTAAGAAAAAACCTATTGTAGCATTATCTATAGCAGAGGCAGAGTATGTGGCAACTACAGCAGCAGCATGTCAAGCAGCGTGGATGAAAAGAATGTTGAGAAGTTTATCTCAAGAACAAGTAAAAGGCACAGTGATTTATTGTGACAATAGCTCAGCCATAGCATTGTCTAAGAATTTTGTGTTTCACAAAAGAACGAAACACATAGATGACAAGTTTCACTACATCATGGAGCTAGTGAACAATGGAGAAATTGTACTAAAACATTGCAGAATAGAGGAGTAATTTGTTGACATTTTGAAAAAACCATTGGGGCAGAAATTTTTTAATTATCTCAGAGAATGTCTGGGTATACAAGAGAACAACAGTTGTAATTAAGGGGGAGTGTTGGAAATTAATTCCAACTGCAAACAGAACAGAAGAAAGACAGAAATTCAAATTTTTGATTTGATAGGAGCAGCGAAGTCCATGCATCCCTGCATCAGCAGCATGACAACAACCATCTCCCGATCCATCAAATCATGGTCTGCCCCATGTTACATCCCACCTACTTGTATTTTAAAAAGGAGTGTGAAAGGACAGAATTTGAATTTTGAATTTTAAAGTTTTATGTCATAGATTTTTATAATGTAATAGACAGTAGTATTTTGTAAGAGCAGATAGAGTGCACAAAGAGAGAGAAGACAAAGAGACAGAGCAGAAAACAAAGAAAAATAGGAGCGCTATGTTTTGGAGCAGCTACAGGAAGCTCTGTGTGTTGCCGCAACTGGACTGTGTGTTGCTGCAAAGGAGACTGTGTGTTGCCACAACTGAAGACTGGGTGTTGCCGCAACATAAAAATTGTGTGAAAGCAGCAAATGAAAAACACAGTGAGGAATATTTTGATGAATCCAGAACTGTAGTTCTGATGAAATATTGTATTTTGTAATAGTTTTCAAGTTTAATGAAATAGAAAGTTTTACTCCATCTCTTTGTCCACATCTCTATCATTTTTAATCTCTGTGTTTGAGTTGAAGAATATTATTTCCTCTTTGTGTTCAAAATTATCAGAAATTTCCAACACTTACGATTACCAAGTTGACAATGATTACAGGGATCGTCTAAATGAGAGTAATTATGATGTAAACATTGGCATCCCGAAATATACTGATCATATCTACAATAGTCAGAAGAGATATCAGTTGCCTTAGATCCAGGGAGGGGTTACTGATCGACAAGATTGCTTATTAGATTCCTGTCAAGCAACTAACGCAAATCCAAGACAAAGTCGACCGGCGAACGTAGAGTGTAACGACGGAACCGACTATGCTACGCTTTTAGTGAATGCCAATTTGTACAATTTCAATACTTCCGCTACTTCTGATCTTCATCAAATCCTTTGTAATTTTGATCAACTCTTTTATAAACCATTTTTTTCTTTTTTTTCGATTAACTCTTTTTAACTAGCTAACGCATTTAGTGATGTAGAACATATCTATTTTAGCTAGATACCTCATTTAGCGATGTGGCACACATCTATCTTAGCTAGGCTAATTCATTTAGTGATGTAGAACACATCTAATTTAGCTAGGTGTCTCATTTAGCTGTATAGAGAGCACTCAAATATTTTGTGATTGAGGTAGCAAGTAAATTGAATGAAATTTTATTTATTTAGATTGACCGGGCGGAAATTTTAGTTAGATAAACATGTAATAGACAGTATAGGGATTTTAATTTTTTATATAATAATATAGATTTAACAATGATATAGATTTATTCTTAACATTATATGAGGCTGTAGGGATCAAATATGTAATTAAATAACGTACAATTCAAGAATTTGATGGTGCACCACATCTATTTTAGTTACGCTAATGCGTTTACTGTTGTACAACACATCTATTTTAGCCGGGCTAACACATTCAGTGATGTAGAACAAATCTATTTTAGTGACGCAGAGAGCACACTAAATGCAATTTTTTTTTATTGAGGTGGCTAGGAGATGGAAACTGCATTTTCGGAAAAATTTTGGATGAAATTTTATTTAATTAAATCGGGTGGAAAGTTTAGTTAGATTAACATGTAATAAATAGGTTATGATCCACGGATTTTATTTTTTTATAATAATATAGATTTATTGTTAATATAATACATATTTATTCTTAACATTATATAAAGGTGTGGATAAATCTTGTAAGGTTTATATATTTTTTAAAATTTTGTAATTAAAAAAATTTGCACTTCAGGAAGTTTGATTCACTAAAAGCATAATATAGAATTTCGTGCATATGTATGTTAATCAGAAGTGGAATTACATATTTTTCTTAATTGGTTTATAGAGTAAGTGTTTATTAAATTTTATTTTTTATAAATGAAATTGAAATATTTTTTTGTTATTAACATTTTTTTTAATGTATATATAAACACTTTAGTTTGGAAACTTTTTTCTGAAATATAGACAAATAATGTTGAATTATTTTATTTATAATTGATATAAAATTATTTTTTGTGATTTATATAGAATTTCTTGTTTATGTTAATAACAATAAGAATTACATATTTTTCTCAACTAGGTTACATAGGGTAAGTTTTCATTTAAATTTAACTTTAAAATTTTATATTTATAAATAGCATAAGTTTTTTTTTTAATTTAACTTTAAAATTTTATATTTATAAATAGCGTAAGTCTTTTATTTAAATTTAACTTTAAAATTTTAAATTTATAAATGATATTGAACTATTTTTTTGTTATTAACATTTAGTGTCTTCTAAAGACTTGGAACTCGGATACAAATATGGTGCTCTCGGTAATGGAGTCGTGCTAGGGTTTAGATTGAGGGTTTTTGACAGTTTAGACCGAGGGAACAATGACTACAAGTTCGGTCTGGCAAGACAAGATGGAAGCGAACTCCGACGGGGTGAGATTCCCTCCTACATGAATGTAACAACTGGAGATTGTAGTGGGAAACAACTAGGCGTGTCAGGGGGAGCCGACCCTAACTCAGGGACAATGTTGGGGGCGTAATGGCAGGAAAAACTCAGAGGGCAGTGTTTGCCGAGAGCCACCAAAAAAGCCCACTTTGTTATACCGGAAAATAAATTAGATCATTATAGTGGCTATATGAAAGATCATGCTCTCATCTGTAAATTTATTAGAATCTAGCCCACTTAGAAAGATTTACTAAAATGGATCCAACTTAAGTGGCAGCCGAAAGGTCATATTGATATCAAGTTTGGAGCAAGAGGGTTCTTTACAGTCATATTCACCAACCTTCTTGACAAAGAAAGGATTTTTGAAGGGGGGCCTTATTTCTATTATAATGCAGGCATGTTTATTCGACCACGGGAGGAATGTTACAATCAAGATCAAGAACAGTTCTTTTCCACTCCAGTTTGGGTGTGTTTATTTGCCCTACCTATTGATTTTTGGGACCCGAAGATTCTCGAAGGAATAGGTAACTCATTGGGGAGATTTGTCAAGATACCTAAAATGACAAGAAGAGACAGGTATACTTATTTCACCCGTATTTGTGTGTGTATGAATATTACAAAGCCCCTCCCTCAGTCAATCGAATTGGAGCATGAAGGAGAAGTATGGCAGCAATTAGTTGATTATGAACATATTCCACTTAGATGTAGAATATGCCATGAATATGGCCACCTGTTTAAAATGTGCCCTCTTAATAATCCTGATTAGCCTGAAGGCAAGTAGCCACAAGGAGGGGAAGTTCCTCCGGATAATGAGGATGGTTTTAAAACAGTTACAAGCAAATGATAGACAGGAAAAGAACATGCAAACTAGCAAAACAACCAAAAGCCATTGAGAAAGTGTATATTATTAAGTGTTGAGGGGATCAAATTTTTAAAAATGTAATTTTTTTTTGAAATTGACACTCAAAAAGAAGTTTGTATTTCTAGAGATTTGATCTTTCTTGATCCCAAGTTAATGTACATTCCATGTTTAAATTTAGTTAATAACTCTATAAAAAAATAATACTTATATTTAAATAGAGCATAGAACATGTGAACTAAAATTGCTTTCCATATATATATAATGAGGATTTTGATAGAATTGAAAATAAGAATATTTTTATAGGTAGAGATATTAAATTTTCATATAATATAAATAATATTATAAAAAACTATCATTGAAGTATAAATATTCCTTAAATTTGTATATTAAGAAAAAAAAAAGTTGCATGTTGACATATTTGATCCCTCTCCTTAATGAGAAGTTACGATTATAATTGTATAGTACTTTTTGAAAATTATTTATTTTTATTTATCTATTATTATTTATATGAACTATAATTCTATTTTAAAGTGAAACCGGAGTTATATCTTGAGCATCTATGATTTTATTTAGAGTGGTTAAGACAATGATTGTTATCCTCCAACCCAATTCAATTCTCTCAAATAACATAATAAGTTTTATTATATATATATTTCGTTCTTTCCATATATATAAAAATGGGTAGTCCAATTAATATACAAAATGATATTTTTTCCAAAAATTCATTTATATAATTTATGATCACTTTATGAGTTTTCTTTGTTTAAAATGTGTTTTTGAATGCATAAATAGATTCAACACCCTTAAATACCCCTAGAGCACTACTCTTAAATACCCCTAGTTCATAGTGGTTAGGACAATGATTGTTATCCTCCCACCCAATTCAATTCTCTCAAATAACATAATAAGTTTTATGATATATATATATTCTGTTTTTCTATATATATAAAAATGGGTAGTCCAATTAATAAACAAAATGATATTTTTTCCAAAAATTCATCCATATAATTTATGATGAATTTATGTGTTTTCTTTGTTTAAAATGTGTTTTTAAATACATAAATAGATTCAAACATCCTTAAATACCTTTAGAACACTACTCTTAAATACCCCTAGAGCACTAAAGCACTTGCACCCTTAAATATCTCTAGAACACTACTCTTAAAGACCCCTACAGCACCTTAAATACCTCTAAAATAATCCTAGAGCACCCTTAAATACCTCTAGAACACTACTCTTAAATACCCCTAGATACCCCTTAAATACCTCTAAAATTCCCCTAAGCACCCTTAAATACCTCTAGAACACTACTCTTAAATACCTCTAAAACACTACTCTAGAACACCTGTTAAATACCTCTAGAACACCCTTAAATACCTCTAGAACAATACTCTTACCAAACTCTTAAATATCCCTAGAACACCTTTAAACACCCACCTCTAGAACACTACTCTTAAATACCCCCAACTCAACTCTTAAATACCCCTAAAACACTCTTAAATGCCCACCTCTAGAACACTACTCTTAAATACCTCTAGAACACTAGTCTTAAATATCCCAAATACCTCTAGAGTAAATGAAACAAAAATCTTTGAAATTCTTTATCTATCAAAAATTGAAAACCTCTAGAACACTTCTCTTAAATACCCCAAATACCCCTAGAGCAAACGAAACAAAAATCTTTGAAAATATTTATCAAACATTGAAAATCTTAAATCTTTATATCAAACTTGAAAAAAATGATATTTAAAAAAAAAAAAAATATATATATATATATATATATATTAGACGACTCTAAAAACCATTATTCTATCTCAATTTTATATTTTTTTAAATATTAAAAATATATATATATATACTCTAACATCACTAATAATATAAAATTTTACTATTTCTGATCTCGTTATTAGATCATTGAAATTGATAGCTGTAAATGTGTGATATATTTAAAATTTAAATAGGCGACAACAAAATGACTCGACTCTACTTTAAATAAATAAAATGAATGCCGTTTCATGGTTGCATTGTTATTGTATTCTTTTCTGTAAGTTTCGTGTACCCTTCCACTGTCGTCTGCACTGCAACTTCTACATTTATTACTCAGTTCTTTCTTTCGTGTTCCCCTGCAACTTCTACATTTATTACTGAGTTCTTTCTTTCGTGTTCCCGTTAAGTGTCGTTTCCGGTGCAAATTCTGTCTGCGAATTTTCAGAGATGGACAAAATATTTGGGAATACAATGCCATATGCCATTTGTTGTGCTTGTTTTCATACATAAATTCCAAAAACTGAACACTTGATGGTTACTCTGCAGCTACAGCCATTGGAATGCCAGTATTATTAAATTAGTTTAATTTATTATGTCATCAGACCAATCCAAACAATAGTGATAAGTCTGTAGCATTCTGTCCACATAGCAAGGTTGTGGTGACAGACTTTGCAAACTCATCAATGAATCATTATCATGCCCCTCTATATCTTTTATAAAAAATAAACATAAACTTCCTCAATCATATGACAATGCCAAGCTCAGCCTCATGTCCTCGATTCCCACTACTGAACATAAGGAGCATTTCCTGAGGTGGCTCTGCTAATTTCTCTGGTGGGCTCATATCCATCATTTGCAGCTTTGAATCAATGGCCGAGGGAAACCTGGAGGCATGAGAAGTGGATTCTCACAGGGAGATTCTCACAATTACACATTTCAATCTAAAGCCATCAGGGTCATGAATGAACAGCTGATCCACGAACAATCCCCCTTCCTCTACTCTGCGTTTTACATACTTTATTTTCATATTTTGCAGCTTCATCTCCACCACCTGCATGTTGTCACACTGCACAAATGCAATCCATAATCAATTATATTAGTCAATAATCTCAATCATATCAGAGAATTCATGCAAAAACCATGACTAACATGGATATTCATTCACCATCAGTGTATCTATACCTGGAAGGAAAGGTGATTACCCCTTGGATTAATCTCAGATTTATTGGGTAAATCGTCTGGATTCTTACTGATCTGTAGCAAATGTATGCCAACTCCATAATTGAACAGCCTGCACAATCATCAAAACTATCAGATTGTTTGATATCTGTAACAAACACACTGGTTTAAACTGTGGTTAACGGGCAGAATTGAAAAGAAATATATTTTCCAGGCTCCATCAAAATCAAAGGAGCGGGGCCTGTTAATAGGAACAAATCCTAACACATTCTCGTAGAAATTAATGGAATCCTCAACAGATTTGCAGAGGAGAGAAATATGATTGAGGGAAGTTAGAGAGCGGAGCTGAAGATATTGGGGTCAGACAATTCCAAAATTCAAAATTTCAAATTTCAAATTCGCGGTTTTTCATATTCAAATTTTACAATTCAAACTGCGTACATTGTATTGCAGCGTATTCGGATGCAGGGGCATGGGCATCCATTAAACTTTCTGAACCCATACGTATGCGATAAAGACAAGTACAGGATGATAAGACAGGGTTTCAACGACCATGGGGTGCATGGCATGGGTTGGGTTGCCATGGTCATTGGTACGTAAGGGGCATTAATGGGTCAATAGCAGCTAAAATATTGGTTGCCTAGTGATGTGGTGTTCAATGAGTAGACTTTAGCATGATGTGATGTGTTGAGCAATGATGTGTTGAGCAATAAATAATTTGCTTAGTCATAGTGATGTGGTGTTCAATGAGTAGACTTTAGCATGATGTGATGTGTTGAGCAATAAATAATTTGCTTAGTCATAGTGATGTGGTGTTCAATGAGTAGACTTTATATTTTATTGATTAAAGGAGCTTATATATTTACGCCGAAGGTGTTCTTATTATGAGCTTTGCTGGGATGAACAATGCTCCCAGCCAATCTTTGTGCTCCACTTATCGCCCTTCTACCCTCTCAAAATTCGACACTTGGCTTTACTTAATACGTGGTTAACTGCATTATTAAATGTATGCGGCACGGCCATAAAATATCGTGGGCGGTTAACTATGTAATAGAAAAATCAATTCCAAATGGGTAGAATATGAATGAACATCTTCAATCCCAAAATTCTCCTCGAGTCGATGGGTTTAAAGTTACGTGTCATTTCAAAGAAGCGTACGTCCAAAAGCAAAAGTAAAGGAGAATTAATTACCTTGTGGGATCTCGTCCCTGAGTGGTGGTGGTAATTATTTGTGTCGGTTATTAGTGGTAATTATTTGGGTTCTTTTTACTATTGTGATTTCTCGAATAGGAAGCTTGATATTTTATTTGGATTAAATAAAAGGGGTAGCTAAAATGATTTATTTATTTTTAATTTAATTTTTTTATTTAACATATTTTTTTAAATATATAAAAATATTTAAGATTCTGAAACTCTAATATATAGATTTTAATTTGTAATTAAATATTTCAATTATTGGAACTATTTTTACTATTATTTTAATAAAATAATATACAATTATAATAAAATAATATTTGTATTTTTAATAATCAAATAATAAAAATAAAATAATTTTTAATTAAACAATTAAATTGAAATTTAATCATTTTTATTTTTATTTATTTATTTATTTTTTATTTTTAATTAAACTATTAATTTTAATATTCAAACTAGTCGTTTTTTATTTTTTAATTATTATATTATTAGAACTCACTGTTTTGGATTTTTTAGTCAAATTAATTGATTCTAATGGTTTTCTTTTCCTCTCCTACACCTATTTAAACTTAACCACTAATTTGATCTCTCACCTAGTCCTGATGATGAACCACACTGGTTGGTTCGAAACGCGTCGACTTTGTTCATGATAATGTGATTATTACCGAAAGATTTCTTCATAATATGGATTTTATTTTATAATTTATATTTAGGTTCAAACAAAATTTATTGAAAAATATGTTTATGAAAAAATTAAAAATAGAATTTAGACTATTCTATCTGGAATAAAATGAAATTATCGAGCTATAAATGCCTCACCTAATTTAATTTCTTATAGCTTAAAATTTATTGGTTGTCTATACAAATATATATTTTTAACTTTTTTATTAAATTATAATTTAAAATATATATATTATTAATAAGAATGTTCGAGTATTGATTCAATATGTTATTAGAAATGTGTATTTTTTAATGATTAAAAAATATTATATACAAGAGTAGTATTGTAATTAATTACGCCGAAGGTGTCCCTATTATGAGCTTTGCTGGGATGAACAGTGCTCCCAGCCAATCTCTGTGCTCCACCTATCACCCTTCTAGCCTCTCAAAATTTGACACTTGGCGATTTCTCCCACCCTCCTGCTCTCAGCTGCTTCCCGCGCGCGTCAGCTCCTCCGCGTCCATGCTGCTGTCGCGTTGTCCCCCTTCGGCGTTCCGTCGGGTCATTTATTAAAATGACCAAGTGCTAGTTTATTGGCTATGGCTAAAGGAAAATATATAGTTACTTTGTGTTACATTTTATTGAATACAGAAGTATGATATATAGTCACATGCACTATTTGACTTGATGGAATATTAGATAAGGCATTTAGGAGTGATTATTTATAGAAAATATTATATTGATGATGATGGTTAATGTTTATTTAGATCAAAACTCTGGTTTATTGGATTTGAAGAAAAGAATTATTTAGTTTGTTTTAACATTTACTCCTATGCTCACGATAATTTTGACATGTTAAAAGGTTAGAAAGGTCGATATTGCAACAAGTGCTTTCATAGATATTTAGAGTAAAATATTAAATTAAATTATTAAATTTAAGAAATATAATTGGTTAGATTTGTAATTTTAAAGAAAAAAAATATATGAGAAAAATCAGGTGTGGATTGAAAAAGTAGGAAAAACAAAAAATGAGGAATAATATTAAGGAGAGAGATGTAATATACAAAATTAAATAATAATAATTGAAAATAAAATAAAGAAAAAAATGACTAGTTATTAATATATTTCAGATGGAAATAAAATAAAATAAAATTAAGAAGAAAATCTAGTAAATGATAGATTTTCAAGATTTTTAAATTTTTATTTATTTTCTAAATTAAAAATATTAAAATATTTTTTAATTTATAAATCTTAAATTTTAGTTACATCAAAACAAATAAAATAATTAATTTTGTGGAAGTAGTAAATAATAATTAATATAAAAATGCCATTTTAAATAGAGTTTATTTATATGTAAAAATTCAAGTAATATTATAACTAAGTGTAATATAATAAAATATGAAAATTATTATATATATATATATATATATATATATATGATCGATCCATTTTTTAATTATATATATTGAGTATAATTTAATAATTAATTATTAAAAATAAAATAAAATTAATTTAATTTAAAAAAAAAAGATGTTTAGATAAAATAAAATACACTTTTAATAAAATAAAATGATATAATTTTCTTATTAAAAAATAAAAATAAGAAAGTAAAAATAAATATCTTTGAAAAAATAAATTTTGTAACCTGGGTTTAAATTATAACATTAATTTTTTAGCTAATTAATTACGTTGTAAAGCGTACTTGTTTGAAAATAACTTTTCTAAATGGGTACGTGTACCATTATGCACATTTGATTTGAATGTTAGACGATTCAAATGATCTCTACCTTAAGATTAAATTTTGTTATTTTAATAAGTTATACAGCATAACGAATATCAGATGTCCGTGACGGAACTCAGTGAGCGTTTCTTCTCTCATACCTCGACCTCATTTTCTTCTCCGATGGCTGCCGACTCATTTTCTTCTTTTGGGCATTTTTGCGTCGTGTGTGAATGGGGTTTTGACTGGTTCTGAGACATGGAATTTCGAGCTTCTTTATGTCGACTGTAAAGGAGTTCATCTGACAGGCCTTTTTAGTTTGCACCACTTTTTGTGGCTTCTGGAGCAAATTTGATAGGTTAAATCCTCTTATTCCAGCCGTGCTTCACTATAACTTACGATATCTTATTCTGTAGCCAATCTTTATGAGGATATCTTTGTTCTCGTCTCGGGTATTCCGTTTGGCAAATTTTTTTTGGCATATCATGGTTTTATGGGTGTAAAATATTTTGCCTTTGTTAGAGATCTGATAGGGTTTCCTGATTGTTTAGGTTTTTATCTTTGTTTTCTTCATATTTATCGTTTAGTCTTATCTCTAACCTTATACTATCATCGACTCATTTGTGAGTTACCTGTGCATAGAATATTTTCTGTATCTGGCTAGGGTTTGACTGATTAGAGATCCTTGATTTCAATTTTATGGTTTTGATGGTGTAAATTTAAACATATTTGCGAGCCTTTCGAATGTCTATCGATCTATTGTTGTTTCATGTCAAGAGGTTTTGCTAATGTTAGGATGTTATGACTGGAGCTGGTGAGTCTCTGGAATGTTTAGAGACATTTCTGTGACTATTGTATTCCTGTTACTCTATGGTATTTTTAGAGTTGTAATGGGAATTGTTCATTTGCAGGTCTGCAGTACTTCGTTTTTAGGATGGGTGTACTGTGGCCGAATATGACATTCAAACGGAGTCAATTCAATTCTATGAGACATGGAATTTCAAGCTTCTTTATGTCGACTATAAAGGAGTTCATGTGACACGCCTTTTTAGTTTGCACCACTTTTCGTGGCTTTTGGAGCAAATTTGATAGGTTAAATCCTCTTATTCCGGCCGTGCTTCACTATAACTTACGATATCTTATTCTGTAGCCAATCTTTCTGAGGATATATTTGTTCTCGTCTCGGGTATTCCACTTGGCAAATTTTTTTTTGGCATATCATGGTTTTATGGGTGTAAAATCTTTCACCTTTGTTAGAGATCTGGTAGGGTTTCCTGATTTTTTAGGTTTTTATCTAGTTCAGGGGAAATCAGACAATTAAGTTTGATGAAACTCCAATACAAGTCTTCTGGGATGTGCACAATTGGTTCTTCGATCCTAGCAATGGCCATGCTGTCTTCATGTCCCAAACATATGGAGATAAAACAGTAGACAATACTCGGAATGCTAATAAAGTTGCAGTCCCCTGTTAATTTATTCCACCATTTTTGTTGCAGTGCCCTACTCCATGCCATGATAAGGCCTTCTTCAACAGCAACTCCTCGTCATCTTCCTCTTCCGATGCAAGCTCTTCAGTGCTGCGATGGGCAAGCATGGAGACTGAAACAGACAGTCCCTCTGGCTTCTCCTTATTACTGTATGCATGGAAGAATGAGTAGGGGGTGGATTAGTATTAATATTATGAGCGCTAGTACCGACCTTTCTTTGAGTTTTGTACATATAATGGCACTGGCTAGGCTGCTTTCGGTTTTCTTTTAGATTCTGATAATTATATGATTGATTTATTGAAGCCTCATCATATGGGAGCTTCTGAGACATAAATAAGTATGTTTTCCAAATTTTCTTTGAGGTCTAGTACTGTTGGCTCCCGTTAGAAGATATGCCATGGTCAGCATGTGTCAATACATGACTTTATTATTCATTTCACAAATAGAAACACTTTCAATTGATTGTGCAAAGGAGAATTATTATTTTCATATTTTTGGTGTTGGTGAAGTTTGGAGTTAAATGAAATTTCATGCTTATTGAGTATTCATATCTATTTCAAGGTTTCCTCCAGTTGGAAAAGTTCAAGGGATGAGATTTCATGCTTATTGGGTATTCATATTTATTTCAAGGTTTCCTCGAGTTGGAAAAGTTCAGGGGATGAGATTTCATGCTTATTGGGTATTCATATTTATTTCAAGGTTTCCTCGAGTTGGAAAAGTTTAGGGGATGAGATTTAATTTCATGTTTATTGACTATTTACATTGTAAGTCCTCACAAGCCTAATGAAGCTAACGTGAAATATTTGTCCCTTTGATTTTTGTGAAAACGTTACCAAAGAGACTGATGGAGATAAAACAGTAGACAATACTCAGAATGCCAATAAAGCTGCAGTCCCCTGTCAATTTATTCCACCATCTGTGTTGCAGTGCCCTACTCCATGCCATGATAAGGCCTTCTTCAACAGCAGCTCCTCGTCATCTTCTTCTTCCGATGCGAGATCTTCAGTGCTGCGATGGGCAAGCATGGAGACTGAAATAGACAGTCCCTCTGGCTTCTCCTTATTACTATATGCATTGAAGAATGACTAGGGGGTGGATTAGTATTAATATTATGAGTGCTAGTACCAACCCTTCTTTGAGTTTTTTACATATAATGGTACTGGCTAGGCTACTTTCGGTTTTCTTTCAGATTCTAATAATTATATGATTGATTTATTGAAGCCTCATCATATGGGAGCTTTTGAGACATAAATAAGTCTGTTTTCTAGCTTTCTTTGAGGTCTAGTAGTGTTGCTCCTGCTACTAAATATGCCAGTGGCTGCGACAGGTAAATAAATGACTTCATTATGCATTTCACAAATAGAAACACTTTCAATTGATTGTGCAAAGGAGAATTATTATTTTCATCTTTTTGGTGTTGGTGAAGTTTGGAGTTAAATGAAATTTCATGCTTATTGGGTATTCATATTTATTTCAAGGTTTCCTCCAATTGGCAAAGTTCAGGGGATGAGATTTCATGCTTATTGGGTATTCATATTTATTTCAAGGTTTCCTTGAGTTGGCAAAGTTCTGGGGATGAGATTTAATTTCATTTTTATTGACTATTTACATTGTAAGTCCTCACAAGCCTAATGCAGCTAACATGAAATATTTTTCCCTTTTATTTTTGTGAAAATGTTACCAAACAGACTGATGACATGGGTTTTCCATAGGCAAGAGAGTTAGCCTTCATGGTGGCTACCAACATTTCTTCTCTTATAATGTATTACAGAGACCAGGAGTCTGAATTATTATAACCAGTGTGCATAGTGTTAATTGGATTCTATATAAGTTGTGTGCATTGTGCTGTGAAATGGATTTAAAAATTATAACCTGTGTGCATACTTTAATTGGATTCTTTATAAATGGATTTGTTGTCAGATATTTATTTTCACTATCAAAAAATTACGTGTCTCATGCCACTCTTATGAAAATTGTGTGTTTTGTTTAATATTAGGAATCTCTTCAACACTTGCCATGTTTGTGAAAGGATTTTGGGATATTTTAAAATTTTACAATTTTCCCCCGAATTTGACAATGCTTTTCCATGTCATGGGGTCTCTGGCCACTTTCTCCAAACCGTGCCTTTGTTGTGTAATATCTCTTCCCAAACACATGCTCTCTTCTAGACAACAATGTGGGATCAGTTAATGGCTACCTTCCATGGGTTTTCTTGTAGGCCTCATCCTGCATATCTTCCAACAACAGGACCATCACTTTTTCACATATAAGAGCCACATAGAAGCCTTCCTGTGGCTCATGCCCACACAAATATTTAGCTTTTCTCACATCCTAGAATACCTCCATCTTATTTCCCTTGAGATCAAAAGTTTTGGATCCGTGCTTTCTCCAAAAAAACCATGGCTTCATATCAACCTTGCAAATATAATGGTGACTCGGGTCATTGACATGGACATGAGGCCCTGGCCCATCAGATTCTTGCACCATGTTATGGTCACAAATTTGCAGATTCCCGCCATTTTGGTCTGATAAAGGAAAGCTATCAGGTTCTGTGTCATTCTGCTGCGAGAAGAAGAAGAGGACTTTTCTTTCAAGTGAGCACCTCCAGATTCTCAAAAACTAGAAGGAAATACTTTAGGCATTTTTTCAGATCTAGCTACTTGTATGATTCTACACAGAGATTTTAGCTATGCATTGTATATCTAGCATATTTCAACCATACATATTCATTGCATATCCCTCAGAGACTTGGCGCCTCTATCAAAACCCAACCAGTTTTTGTCACCCAGCAGAGAATTCTTATTGGGCATCCCCAAATCAATGCTAAAATCCTATCAGCAAGACACCCACAATAGGATCTTCATCCATTAGCCCAAATGAAATGGAGCCAAACGCCAAAAAAAGCTCACCAAATAGGGAATTCAGCCACATTCTCAATCTGAGATCCTCCCAATTCATGACCAAACCTGCCCTATTGTTCAGATAAGGCCTTTTCAGACCTTCATAGATGGTATGAAGCTCTGGGACAATGGATGAAACAATATACTCACAAAAAATGTAATAAAAAAGACAACCTCCACTGATGTGACAGAGAGTTTGGCCTGGATCGAACCTTAAAAATTCTGGGAAATGGGCGAAACAGATAAAGGTATTAAATAATAAAGAAGTCATTCCGCTGTATCCAATTGCATACAAATATGTACTAACAGATAGGACCTCGGGAAAAGTTCTGGGGACCTTGCATTGCTCCTCCATACTTCATGAAATCTCGTGGCCCTTTTGTTATCTTCCTGGCAGCTACTCCACTCTCTTCTAAGAGCATTTAATATTGATGTATGTTGTCCAGTCATCAAGCACATGAGGAGTGATTTTCTGTCTATTTTCCAGCATCAAAACAAAAAGAAATCCTTCTACCTGTTTCAGTACATGGAAAAGCATTGTCAAAGTTAGAAAATTGTAAAGGCTTGATTGATGAAATTGATCAGATCAGATGTTCAATGATTTCATTCTTGGATTGTCATATTCCTTTCTTATCTCATGATCTGCAAATAAAAATAAACATGGAAAACATTAATTCCTCAATATATGGGTGTAAGAAATATTAATTTGATCAATGAACTAAAATACATATTACTAAGTAAATCTGAACCTAAGTAACATTCACATTCAGATATCAGAGGCATTTCAGGCCCACGAGCCAGATCAAAGAGAATATAGCCCAAAGTACCCTCTGATATACCATATTTAAAATGAACTTTCCCAAACCAACTTTTGGGAAGTCTAGTAAATGAATTCTCAGAGTTGGAATCTGTGGACTTTAGATTCGAAACCACTCAACACTCTTAGCATGGTGAAGTTATGATCCGATTCCATGCACTAATAAGCTATAGGACATCAACCAAAATCCTGCAACAACTCATCATCAAACAAACCGCCTTCTAGGAATTATGGTAAAATGATTTCTCTGAGTTAGAATTTGTGGATTTGAGATTTGAAACCGCTCAAAAATCTTAACATGGTGAAATTGTGATCCAATTCCAGGCACTAATAAGCTACAGGACTTCAACCAAAATCCTGCAATAACTCATCACCAAAGAAATTGGATTTTTGACATCTTTACTTGGATTGCAGAATTCGACTAATGGTAGATTTCGAAAATATTTGGGAAAATCGAATAGAAAAGGTGAGTTCAAATGTTTCATTTCTTTATGTCTATCAAATTGATAAATACTCCAAAAATATTCCCAAAATTTATAGTAAATCTATTTAATCCCTTGATTGTAATTGACACGTGTTAGCATCAATTCAGAACTTTGCTGAATTATTATATAATCAAAAGAATAGAACAATATTAGTTTGAAGTATAGTGGCCCACTCTAATACTGAGAAGCCATAATTAGAACAAAACATATGTTCCTACATATATTCTATACTGAGACTAAAACCAAATTTCAAAGTACAGCCAAAACATTATTCATCATAGCTCAGCTTAGGCAGCAAAATTACTCACCGGAATTGATCTATATGGGGTACCCTGTTGTGGGACAGAGAGGCCTTATTACCATCATACAATTGCCCCAAATCTGCAGGCAATTTAAGCCTTCTATTCCTCCAAGATGCTACAGCCACTTGGAGGATCTGAGTGATGGACTTCCAGTGGCCTTCTTGAATCTATACGTCCTTGTTCCTCCAAGGAATATGAGAATGGATGTCATCATACATACAACACATATTCCATAACCCCATGGTCTCCCCACATTATCCTGGATGTATACAAGCACTGTCACAGCAAGCAGAGATCCTAAGTTGATACAAAAAAAGAATCTGTTAAAGAAGTAGTCCATATGTCTCCTTTCTTTATCATCATTTTCATCAAACTGATCAGATCCAAAGACTGATACACTTGATTTCAGTCCTCCAGTACCTAGTTCAGTAAGATACAGGGATAAGTAGTGAACAAAAAGTTGCAAACCATCTGCTTCTTCACATTGCTCATTGGGAACACATGGATCAGGTCTGAACTGTGGTAATGCAGTGGAGATTTTCAACACCCTTACTCCCTGGAAATACCATACTCTCTTTCAAATATCCCATAGATCCCCCAAAATGCAAATTGTCTAAGCATATGCAATCATAACTAAATATTAGAGGCGTACCAGGGTTTGAATGAGGCAAAAAAGGCAATTGTCAAGTATCTTCCTAAGAAGGTGTCAGCCATCTTTCAAATTTTTCCAATGAAATTTGTTTTTATTTATAGTTAAATATCATAGTATTTTTTTTCAAAAAGTTTTATCAACAAAGCTTTGTAATGAAATATTGATTTAGATTAGAATTATTGATTTTTACCTTGGCCTCAAAAAGGATTCCCATTCTGTGACTTTTTTCATTGGTAGTACTCTTGATCAATTTCGCAATATGATCACAGTTTCAAGCTAATACTATTCATCACTAAACTTATTGAATCATGATATTTCATCTTAGGACCAACTGATACTTATCTAAAAATGATATTAACATATGTATTTGTAACCAAATTATGTAATTGAATAGCCATTTAGCTATCCCGCATGATTCATGTGAGAGCATTTCCTCTATACTACTCTTTCTTACTTCATGATTCATGTGAGATCATTTCTTCTATACTACTCTTTACTATATTACTACTTTACAGCGTTTCCTTTGCAACATATGGTGCAATTGCTAGTTTAATTTTAAAAGAAAAATTTTATATTACTAATTGATGGTTTTGTGTAGACATAATTTTGATAAACATTTAAATTAAATTTATATTAGAAGATATATAATGATTATGGTTTAGAGAGATTATTTTTATTATTAATTAATTGTTACGAGTAGACATAATTTTGATAAACATTTAAATTAAATTTATTTTAGAAAATATATTTAGTGATTATGGTTTAGAGAGATAATATTATAAGAAGTGTATACTACTTTATCATTAATAGATAGACAAACAAGAAATAAATATATCATCTCACCCTTTATTTTTGAGTTTCTTAAACCCATCTTGATAATGCTCATGAGCAACAGGGAAGCAACCCTGAAGGTATTAGTACACCATATGTGAAATGAAGGGACATGTTTGGGCTTTTCTTCCTGTCAGCAGAAAGCACTATATATGAAAGCTTCATTACCAGATAATAGTGGAGCCATATGATTGGCAATTACTCTTCTCATAATATTTTTCCATTCTCCTTCTCTCAATTTCTTTGGAATTAGAGGGGTTTCAGAGGATTAATCCCAGGGATATTTGAGTATCAAGGCATGACCAGAGAGACTGATCTCTTTCCATAACCTAGTATTTTTATCGACCATTGACTCTATTACTGTCACAATTATATTTCATACAATGACAATTGTAGAACTATACCCCAGAAAAAGATGCCTGCATGTAGGAAATCTAACAAGATTCATAACACATATGGGGACTACGGAGAAAACAAATGTTCTGCACTTAGGGGATAGAGGCACCAAAAAATCAGGAAGAAATCCTAAAAGACTGTATTGGTTGGAATTGTCGATTTTTCTGGATATGGATAAATCTCAATTGGTGTAATTTTTGTACATGGTGTGCTAAAATCCCATGGAAGGCTATTAAGTCTTGAAGTATTTCAACATATCAGGGTCTCAATTTTTCTTCCTAAAGTATTGAACACTGAACTAATGCTGCTCCACAACGTCCTGGGGATCGCCTTCAATCTCAAATGGGCATCAAAACTGCATTAATTGGGTAGTTGGTGGTTGGTACCCTTAATCGACAAAGAAATTATGTAGTGACAACTTCAGATTTGCTCAGATCCTCCCATGACAACATGGAACGTTGCACAATCCCCTCCCATGACAATGAAAGCTCTCTCACTGGGATTTTATTATCCCTCCAGGCCTATTATTTTTTGGCAACTGTCTTTGGTGGGTGTACTGGCGGTGACCAGACTTGGGCAGGTTCAAAATTTGAATTATGTTTTGGGCTCATAAATGGCCTACCTCTCCTAGACACCTGACAGAAGTAACATTGGGGGGTTTTATGCGACATTTTTGACGATCCAATGAAGCAAATGGAGATTCCATAGGCCACAATTGGCTAGACCAACCAATTGTTGTCAAGATATTTTGGCTCTTTCTTAAATATGATTGGACTTCCACTCAGAACTATCTTATTGGACCATCCTCATGAGCACTTTATTTTTTATCGTGAAAATCTGCTGAGGTGTCTTTGAGCGGGTCTCCACATCATTTTGGAGGACGGACACCCTCTCAAAATCTTAATAGTGACCATTCCAAATTTTGGTCTAGCGGGCTCTTTACATTTTTTTTTTATTAGGCAAGAAAATGGACAACATTTTAATATTGCCTTCCTCTTCAGACGATGCATTACTGATAGACGTTACAGTCCAGGCGGAAGAAAAATACACGTGATCTCTCACACGAGATCGGGTCGTGGAATGCAGAAGGACCACTAAGAAGCCTATTTTTCTGCAACGCAAACTGAAGACCATCATAGTTGCGACTGTCACAAGGTTTAGTTCTTGAGGCCGATGGATACTAGGATGAATCCATTAAATTAAAATTCCAAGCCCTGGTTGGCCGATGTGTGTTGGGGCGATACAATGGCGTACAAATGAAAAAATGGGTTGATACCAGGTGGCTCCCTCTCCTCAAATACCGTCCATGCGTTCCCTTCAAAACGATTGGTTCACTTTTCACTTTTTGACTATAATGGACGCAAATTTGACTGCAGCTCGTCCATGGGTAAATGGTCGCAACTACTTATCTTTACAATGATGGACCTTCGGTGTCGATGTTCCCATCCACTTACCAAGATGAAACATCTTCTGGGTAAAACTCCCAGGAGTCTCACTTGAATTATGGACAAGGAAAGCCATTACAGATATTTCCAACTCAATTGGAAAATTCGATTTATTAGACGAGGGAAGCCTGGGTGGACTGATAAAACACACTGCATGGGTATTGGTTTAAAGATCAATGACATGGCGGTTTCCTGCATAAATCAACTTATATTGGAGCCCCTGTTCACGCAAGAAAATAGTTGATTACTGGGCTATTCCTTTTATACACCTTTGTTGTCATGATATGGGACATCTCATGTCTGAATGTCTAAAAATACTAAACATATTCTATGGAAAAACAAACTCCTTGGCTGAGGCAGTGTGAATAGTATTCTTTGAGAAACATTCTACTAAACTACATACTACAGTCCTTTTACAGGAAACTATGATAAGTCAAGATAAGGCTTGGGGACACTTGCTAAGATCTGTCCAAAATGGTTTCTATGTGCTATCAACACCAAAGGCCTCTCTGGGGGATTAGTTGTTATGTGGAACCCTGAAATATACCAATTCAAAGCATACATCACTACGATGGGAATTATTATCTCCGGTGGACGAAGAGGCACCAACAATCGACTGTAAATTGTTAATGTTTGTGCCCCATACATAAACAGGAAGGACTTCTGGAATTGTGTTGACAACAGTGGCATATTGGACCTTGAATTTCTAATCCTAGATGGTGACCTAAACTTCACAATTGATTCTACAGAGATATAGGGTTCACTCTATCGTGTGGACCTGTTAGGAGGCTACTTGAAAGATCTCTTCATGCAGAAGGGCCTTTGAGACATCATGTCTGACCATTTGGGTCTGACTTGGATGAATGGAAGGCAGGATGAGTAGGACCTAGCCAAACACTTTGATCGATTCTATATAAAAGCTCCATTAGCAAACATCCTAAAGGATTTGCACTCATGCATCCTTCCAATCAAAAACTCTGATCACTTCCCCATCCTGCTAAATTGGACTGGTTTTCTCCGTCATAAGGCACCTCCATTTAAATTTAATCATTTTTGGTTGAAGGATCCAGATTACGTTGCTCTGTTCACTCGAATTGGAAGTCCCCTTGTGAAGACTTGGCTCATCGGAAGATGGACACAATCAACCTCAAGTTGTGTATGCTCAAAAATAAGGTCAGACTATGGGCTAAGGAAAAGAAGTGGGTGAATATCCAATATCTCATTACGATTGATCAATAGGCGAAAATTTTAGAGGACCCCAACTCTCTTACACACTTCTCTGACATGAAGAAAAAGGCGATCCTTCAACTGGAAATTCAAAGGTAAAAAAATATTCTCTGTCAGGCTGAAGAATTACAACAAAAGAATAGAATATTATGTGTTGAAGCTGGTGATAAGAACATTAGATTTTTCCAAAACCAGATTTCCTTCAGACGAAAAAAAAAAAAAAAAAAAAACACACACACACACACAATTAGACATCAAATGAAATCGGAATCGGGTGAAACTCTGACCAATCAATTAGACATCAAAGAGGAGGCTAGAAGTTATTTCAACAACCTATATTTCTCTTGGGCTTAGGTTCCTTTATGCAAACAACTTGAAGTATGTGACCTGTTCCCCTCTTGGTCACATTTGGAGGAAATAAATCAAACGGATCGCCCAGTAATAGAGGATGAAGTTCTTCAAGTTCTGAAATATGTGGCCAGAGGTAAAAGTATGGGCCCGGATGAATGGACCATGGAAATTTCCCTGCATTTTCAGGATAAAATGATCCATGAGCTAACTGATATGGTTGAAGAATCCAGGGGACTTGGCTGGGTATCTAGCACCAAAAATGCTACCTTCATCCGCCTTATTCCAAAGATTACAAATCTGGTCTCAATTTCTGACTATCGCCCTATTTTTTATGCAATAATATTTACAAAGTGATTTCAAAAATAATTATAAATAGACTTAAACCCTTATTGTCCAAATATATTTCTCTGAAGTAATTTGGTTTTCTTAAGAACATGCATATTCAATATGCGGTTGTAATCACCCAAGAAGCCATTCATTCTGTAAAAAAAAACAAAATGAATGCTTGTCTCATGAAGATTGAATTAACAAAGATTTTGATTGTGTTTGTTGGGAACTATTGTGGATGATTATGGAGAAGATTAGTCTGGGCAGAACAATGATTAACTGAATCAAAGCATGTATAAAGTCTGCATCCTTTTCCATCTTGATCAACGACCTTCCTATGAATTTTTTCTCAGTGTCTAGAGGACTTAGACAGGGTTGTGTGACGTCCCCACTTTTATTCCACATAATCATAGATGGGCTCAGCAGGAAAATCAAAGGTGCTCGATCACGGGGCATCATAACATGTTGCAAAATATTGTTAATAGTCATCCTCTCTCACTTGTTTTTTTTGAACGATCTGATGGCAATTGGTAAACTGGATCCAAAAGAATGGACTGCCTTTTATGGTCTCCTGCAGGACTTAGGTCTTTCCTCATGTCTATTTATGAATAAATCCAAGTCCATTCTCATTACATATGACCCAAATGCTGCATCGACTTTTCATATTGCTACCACTTTTGGGGTCAAACTTGTTTATATGGATGATGGTTTCAGATACCTAGGCTTCACTTTGAAATCAAATGGTTACAAAATCCGGGACTGGGATTGGCTCACTAAGAAAATTGAGAAGCGACTCAGTCATTGGGCTCACACCTGGATCTCACTTGGGGGTCGTCTTGTTCTAATTAAATCAGTCCTACATAGCATCCCTATCTATTAGATGCATATCTTCAAGCTCCCAAAGGGTGGGGATCTGGTGGATTTGTTGGTTAGAAGGAAGCCCATTGGGAGAAAATGGGTGTTTAAGAAGAAGAAAATGCAGAAGGCAAGGTGGAGAAATACAAAGCTTGGTTGGTAGCAAAAGGTTATTCCCATGTGCCGAGAATTGATTTTGGTGATATTTTTTCTCCTGTTGCCAAGGTTACTTCTTTTATATTACTTTTATCTATTGTTGTTGTATTTGATTTTGAGGTAGAATAGATGGATGTGAAGGCAACATTTCCTCACAGGGATCTAGAAGAGGAGATCTACATGAAGCAACCTGAAGGTTTTGTGGTGAAGGGTAAGAAAGAAATGGTATGCAGGTTAAAAAAGTCTTTGTATGGGTCAAAACAATCACCAAGGATGTGGAATCAAAAATTTGATACCTATATACGGGGACTTGGCTTCACCAAAAGCAAAGAGGATCACTCTGTGTATTTTAAATTAATTGGTGATCGTGTTATTTATTTTGTCTTGTATGTGGATGATATGTTTCTAACTGGGAATGACAAAGAAATTATCCAGGATTTGAAGACCCAATTGTTCTCTAAATTTGACATGAAGGATCTTGGTGCTGCAAACTATATTTTGGGCATGGAAATTAAGAGAGATCGGGCAAAGAGGAAGCTCTGGTTAAACCAAAGGAAGTATGTCGAGACAATGTTACAGAGGTTCAATATGCAGGGTAGTGAACCAATGATGGTTCCTATTACTGTAGGTGTGAATTTATCTACTAAACAATGTCCTGAGACACAAGAAGAAGAATAGGACATGTCCCATGTTCCATATTCTAGTGTAGTGGGTAGCCTGATGTATGCAATGATATGTACTAGACCCATGGGAGCTTCACTCAATGAACCTTTGACATATCACCTGCGTTCATAGCATACTAAACAATACCTCTAATTTGACTACATATTGGAAAATACCTCTAAAAATCACATTATTTAACCCCCTACCAATATGAACTCAATACACCTCCCCAATTTAAAAAACCCATAATTTTACCAGATATTGTAGGTATCCATTTTTTCATTAAAATTTTTTATACCCCTCTATATTTTTTCATTAACTTTGAGCTCCATTTTTTATACCCACCAATATAAAAACCCTTTATGCCCTATAGATCCCCCAATATATTAAGTCAATTTTACCTCAATATATATCCCCAAATATAAACCCACGTGGTATAGTATTGCTCCCCCAGTGAAGCCCCTGTGACTAGACCAAACCTTGCACATGCAGTGGGAGTATTGAGCAGGTTTATGTCAAAACCATGGAAGGCGCATTGGATAACAGTGAAGCGAGTTTTCAGATATTTGTGTGGCACTAGTGATTATGGTCTGTGTTACCAAGGAAGACCATGATTAGACAAAGTTTTGTACATTTGTGGGTTTGTTGATGCAAACTGGGCTGGAGATCTGGATCAAAGAAGATTTACAAGTGGGTATGTGTTTAGGCTATTTGGAGGTGCAGTCAGTTGGATGAGTAAAATACAGTCTGTAGTGGCTCTTTCAACTACAGAGGCAGAATACATGGCAGCCACTCATGCAAGAAAGGAAGCAGTTTGGTTGCAGAGATTGTATTCAAGTATGGCGTTGGTGCAACGAGCTATAAGGATAGACTGTGATAGCCAAAGTGCAATTTTCTTGGCTAAGAACCATGCTTATCTTTCAAAGACAAAGCACATTGATGTTCATATTTCATACATTCATGAGTTAATTATGGTTGATTTATTGAACATTGAAATTGCACCCAACTGCTATACCTCCTACTAGTTCCTCCTACAGTTGGAGCTAGTTTAACTGATTTTAATCTAATTTAACTAAATTAAATTATTATAATCCAAATTAAACTCAACCTGGGCTCGTAAATTTAATTAAACTCAACCTAGGCTCCTAAAATTTAGGAGTCCCTCTACACAACTCAAGTTAGACCCTCAACTTGAATTAACTGAGCCAACTAAGTGAAACTAACTTAGTTAACTTGTACAAGTTGTTTTGTGATGTGGAATTACAATTTTCTCCTAATTTAATTCAAGGGAAAATTAAATCATTATTTTCTTGTTGTTTTTTTTCAAGATTGCCTCTCAAAAAGAAAGGGATTATCAAATACTCCAATCTTGCCTCTATGGAACTCAAATTTTTCCTATTGACATTGCCTTTGTCAAAATATATGCATCTTGTTCCTCTGTAGGAATGTATTTCAACAACATGATTTGCCTCTGCACACAATATCATAGATGGTGATATCAGATATCAATATGCTTGGATCATTCATGAAAAACTAGATTTTCAGAGAGTTTGATACTAGGATCCATCATCTGACCAAATAACCCAACAAGAATCTTCATCCTCCAGATAGTTTCACAAATTACTTGACCAACATCCATGTACTCTGCTTCTGCTGAACTGAGTGCAACTGATATCTGGGTCATGTTGTACCAAAAAAGTGTTGCTGACCCAATACTGAAAAATCCCTTTGAATTTCTCTTCCAATATGAAAATGATCATTATAAATTAATATTAATATAATAAATCTTCAAATGAAATTTAAAACTATAATATTCCAATCAAATTAAAAATATTACAAAACTCAAAATACTATTTAAAAAAATAATGCCAAATTTAAAACTGTGTAACGGAACTTCGTGAGAGCGATTAATCAAAAAGTAATTTAAATGGACGATCTAAAAGAAAATCCAATGCTAAGGAGCTTTCACTGGAGTCGACAGCAAGACTCACCTATTAAACAGTCTAGTCTCATTCTTGGAATCGTCCATTATTACTATTATTTTATATATACATATGCAGGACATTTTTTTTTGATATATCTGCTGGCAGATTGAACAATCCAAGTCTCATTCCTTGAATCTTCCACTATTGTCAGTCAACATCTTTTTGATATATCTGATATATCTGCATGCTGGTGGATCAGTCCAAGTCTTGTTCCTTTGAATCTTCACTGAAAGGACTGTTTTGCCGTATGTTTGTGGAAATATTAATAAAGGTAACATTAGTGTAAACGCTGGTTTGTTTTATCTTAATTAATTTCATTTGAAATTTTGGTTACATAATTTAATTTTATGTAATTTATACATGTACTTCATATTTTTCTATCAATATAAATTTTAAGAAATGTTTGAATTTATTTATATATTAAAATGTTAATCAGGAGTAGTCCATGTGATTCACGATTCCCTCCTGAGTCAAGGCTTAAAAGAAATATTAAAATGTTGAAAAAATTACATTGTGACAGAAATTACAATGAAATGACAGACCCGGAAGCGGGAAAGAGCAGAGAAAAGGGCATGAAACAGCTGGGTTGCACCAGACTATTTTGTTGTATCATTTCCTGAATCTATAAAAGCTACCGCTGGGAAATCGGAAATCGATTAGAGGGTGTAGCAGAGAGAGCGTGGGGCAACAGTACCGTAGAGGCTGCAAAGTGCTTGAGATAGATAAGCACTAGAATCGGGGCATAAATTGAATGCCATTCTCCGAGTAATTGAAGAAATTACTGGCTGCAGACTGCAATTGGAGAAAGAAATCGGTGGCTGTAACGATTTCTGTGTAAGAGGTCAGACAAGTTATCTTAAAATCGTTATCAGAGTAGAATATTGTGATTTTTTCTGTTGTTAGAATCCAGTCGAGTCCTCGTGCCTTCTCTTCTGTGTAATATCTCTTAGTAGGGAAATAATCAATAGATCTGGCAGATCTAGGCGTTTTAGTAAAAAATAATCAATAGATATGGCAGATCTAGGCGTTTTAGATCTGGAAATATATCTCTTAGTAGGGAAATAATCAATAGATCTGGCAGATCTAGGCGTTTTAGTAGACAAGTTATCTTAATTTTTTCTGTTGTTAGAATCCAGTCCAGAGTCCTTGTGCCTTCTCTTCTCTTCTCTGTAATATCTCTTAGGAGGGAAATAATCAATAGATCTGGCACATTTAGGTGTTTTAGTAAAAAACTAATTGCAATCAAAACATTGAATACAATGGGATGTGGAAATGCAGCTTTTATTTATATTATTAACTAAAGAAACTAGTACATGTTCATACAAAAATGTGTGAGTTCTTGATTTATATTATTAACTAAAAAACTTGTACATGTCTATACAAAAATATTTTTTGCAGTGGCATGTTCAGCTGCTCATTAAAATAGAAACAAAAAATTGAAGTACAATTGTGCACTCTGTATAGATTTACTTGACAAAATAACACTCATGGAGTTTTTGTCCTGCTAATTAAAATGGAACTAGTCGCTCCAAGTTCTCAAGAAAAACACAATAAGATAGATAAACCCTAATGATCCAATGCCTAACTCCTATCCCTTTTATAAGTTTGATAGATTCTCTAGAAGTCTTATTCTATTTTTTTCCTCTAAAACCTAAAAAAATACTATAAACTAACACCACAATACATATCATAGAAACCTTATTTTATTTTTTTCCTCTAAAGCAAATACTATGGACTGATACCACATAGACAGATTCTGTCCATTTTGACTGGATCATGAAAAAAGGGAATATTACATTCTGTCTCATGATTCCGTCCATTTTGACTAGATCATGAAAAAAGGGAATATTACATTCTGTCTCATGAAATGCAGCAACATTGATTACAATACTGGGTAAAACAATAAGTAACTTGTTGTTTTGAATAACATATTTGACTGTGGCTCTGATTTCTGTGCATGGCTTTTCTTGCAGAAGTTGTGAATTGGAAGACCGAAGATGGAACAGGTGGTTATTGGCACGCTTGCAGAACAAATGGCTTCAATGATAGGTGATAAACTATTTCAAGAGATATCGCTGGTTATTGACTTCAAAGATGATTTTGAATTCATTTGTGAGGAGGTTAACTCCATTAATTCCCTCTTGAACGACGCTAGAGGAAGGAAAGCTTCCAATTCAATTGTGAATTGGGGGGACAAAGTTCAGGATTTTCTGTACGACGCTGTATACTTAGTAGAGGAATGCGAGGATCGTGAGTTTAATTGTTTCAGCATTCTCTTCAAGTGTCAGATGGGCCGTAGGATTAGGATGTTGAAGAAGAGGATCAAGATGATACACGATAGTGCTAAATATCTCAAATATGCTACGTCCTTGCTGGATGCAGATGTTCGTCTTCACGCATTCAACGCATATGATTATGAAGAGCAATACAGCAGGAGAAAACCAAATGCTATACTCAACAGGTGTCAGTCTCACACAGTGGGCATGAATGATGACACGGCTACAATTAGTCAATGGATACTGGAAGACGGATATGGGGTCATTGCGGTTGTGGGTATGGGGGGCCTGGGCAAAAGTCATCTGGTCCAAAACGTGTTCAACAAGTCAGAGGTCCGAAAGGGTTTCGACCATCTAGTGTGGCTCACAGTTTCGCCGAAATTGTTGGTTAAAGAGCTCCTTTTGGTGACGGGAAGGCAGTATCTCAAGCTTGCAGAGGAAGACGATCAGGGTCATAAGATGTCAAGGCTAAGCGAGGGGGAGCTTTCAGACAGAATTAATCGACATTTAAATGGAAAACGGTGTTTATTTGTTCTAGATGATGTGTGGCATAAAGAAGCTTGGGAAAAGATTGGGCTCAATTTGTCATCTGACAGAAGAAATAAGATTGTGGTGACCACTCGGGACAAAAATGTTGCAGAGAGTATAGGGATTGGTTCGGAACCTCGTCAGATTCACGAAATGAGGCATTTGACGAATGATGACAGCTGGAAATTGTTCCTTGTTTATGCTAATTTGACTGGTATTCTGCCTGCTAATTTTCCTGGTAACTCAAACGTCAGAGCATCTGGCCAAGAGCATGACCGATCACTGACCAGCATCGCCTGCCGTATTGTAGAAAAATGTTCGGGACTACCACTGGCAGTGAAAACAATAGCAGCGTCCATGACAAAGCTAAAGATGATTCCGAATGAGTGGGAATCTATGTTGCATCATCACGAAGTCTTGGATCGTCCGGATGAAGGAGAAGGAGACACAGCCCACGTTATGCACTCACTCCGGTTAAGTTACCAAGCTTTGCCACCTCGCCTTAAGCCTTGTTTCCTTTACTGTTCTGCCTTTCCTCCACATTCTCATATAAAAGCAGAGTACCTAGTGCATCTGTGGATCGCTGAAGGTTTTATTTCTACTCCTACTCGAGATGCAGGAGATGCAATAGAGGTGGGACGCTCTTATCTAAACAAACTTATTAATCTATGCATGATCGAAATTTCAAGGCGTGTTTCTGATGGGCGAGTCAAATATTGTCGGCTTCATGATCTTTTGCATGATTTAGCTCTTCGTGAATCTAGAGAGGAATCTAAGAACTGTTTGTTAGACCCTGGAAAGGAATTGAAACAAGTACCAATGGATAAGTGCAATATTAAGGCCGTACGTAGAATTTCTTTGATTAAGAACGAAATCTCCACAATCAGCGATCAGCCCCTTCCTTGTCCGGGGCTGCGCACTCTATTGCTATGGAACAACACCAAGCTTGAATCCATTCCTAAGAAGTTTTTCGATAACTTGAAATATCTGGTTGTGTTAGATTTAAGTCAAACTTGCATCGAGTCATTGCCCACATCCATTGAAAATGCAAAGCATTTGAAGTTACTAAATGTGTCGGAAACAAAAATCAGTAAGCTGCCGGAGTGCTTGAGCGGTCTAAAGCACCTCCAGTACCTCGACGTTAGTGGGTGCGAAAATCTGAGCAGCCTGCATTCGGGGATAGGTGATAACAAATATATGCTACATTTGAATGTCGAGGGCTGCAAAAAACTGGAGACGTTGCCCGCTGGAATATCCAAGCTCGTCTATTTAAGGACGTTGAAAGGCGCTTCAGTATTCATGAACAGCGATCAATCAAGCACAGGCAAAACTCCGCCGGATTTAATGCAATGGACTCATCTAAAAGAATTGATCCGTCTGCAACACCTATCAGTTACACTAAAAGACGCTCAATCATCTGCAGCAGAATCAGTACAAGCTTCGGAGGGCACTTTTGGGTGTTTGACAGACATGCGGACCCTCTATTTCCGAAATTCCGCTTGCGGCGGCCTCCTCCATCTTCCCAACGACACACAACGCATGGAACGCCTTGAGAAGGTCCATCTCTGCAACTGCGTCGTGCCAACATGGATGTTTCAGCTTCAGAACCTCATGGTGCTTGTCATAGAAGGCGATAACGCTAGTGCAGAGTATAAGGAGCTACACAAGATTCCAAAATTTGGAAAAGCTCCAGTTGGCACATAACAAAAATTGCAGAGAGTTTCCAAAGGAGTTTGAAGAACCTAAGGCATTTCCCAAGCTGAAAAAGCTGATGATAGAAGACTTTAATTCCTTGGAAAATTTTCCGAATCTGGAGAAGGAAGCAATGCCAAAGTTGAATCACTTGATCATGAAGAACTGCAACAACTGCGACCTAGAGAAACAAATGCCCCTGCTATTAAAAAGAGACGTCAAAGTTGAGGTACTTCCGAAAAAGGAAGTGTAACAAACAGAAACTAAAGCCAGAATCATTGGAAATCATTGAAGAGGCTGACTAATCACAAAGGAATGGACGGGGAGTGGAGCTCGACATGCAAAGATGGCTTCTACATTGAGGAGTATTTTCTGAGATAGCAGGATCATATTTCAATTCTTTAGACATAGTTTTTTTTGTTTGTGGGAAGGGTTTGTAATCATTAGACCGTGTCTGCAGGTTTTTCTTTTTCATAACATTGCCATGTTGGAATTGGGGCATTTCATGTTTTCTTATATACATGCGCATGCATATAGTTGGGACATATGTATAGGCAATTCTGCATGCAAATAGTTGGGACATACATATAGGATTTGAAGTACACTAGATTTTCCTAAACATATAATGTATTTAATGTTGTGTGAATGGGTGCTATTTTTATAAGGATTTGTGTGTTTTTTTTTTTGGTATATATCTCTGTATATTCATCGTTGCACGAATGGTTGCGAGATATATCTATATATATATGAAAGAATATTTTGTATCCATTTTTATATAGTTGAATATATAATGCCAATGTTGATGAATGGTTGATGATAAAGTTTGTAATTGATTTGATTAGTAAACGTTCTATTTCTATAATTATATCATATGGCTGGTTATCATATATTTAAAAAGTATTTTAGATTTAGCTGACTAAATATGCATACTGAGAATTGTTGAGTGCATGATGCTTGCAGTGCTTGAAGCAAGCAATAGTAAAGTTTGTGATATATTTGATTGGTGATCAAGGATCTGTTTATATCGGCTATATCTTGTGAAAGAATATAAATGGTAACTACGCTAACTGCTTGGTTTGTCAATGATGCATGAGAATACGGCATTTTAGTAATTTGGACAATGTCAAGATTGGAGAATATTATATGGTATAGATTACCAAATTCATTAAATTTGTAAAAAGTTAATTGGTATTTGTAGTGTTATGAATTGTTTGTAGTTCTCTTTTAATACGGATAAGACATATTTTTTAATCTGAATCGGTGATTTGTTAGTGTTAGAGTAATTTGGACATTGCCAAAATTAGACTATGCTACAGATTAACAAATTCATTAAAAATTGTATAAGGTTATTTGCTCTTTGTTGTGTTATGAATCGTTTGTAATTCTAAGAAAGAGGAAGCTGTGAAGCAGAAAGTGGGGCTATTATGCTTCTGACTATTACATGGCCCAAAGGACGTGGATTTCTTTTACGGGTAAGCGAAGAGAAAAGTCATCGTCATTAATTACCAGCTGTGAGGGCTACAGTACCATCTGTAACTTGTTGGAATGATTTGGAGAAAGCTAAAATTAGGCTATGATACAGATTACTAAATTCATTAAAAACCAAGTTCATTAAAAATTGTCTAAGGTCACCAGCTTGTTCTGTTATAAACTGTTTGCATCTCTGCGGAGAGGAAGCTGATCAGCGAAGAAAAATTTTCAACGCCACTTGCAGGCTACCCTGAAGAAAATCCAGCTCCCCCGGGGGGTTTGGATATCTCGTGCCCGTGATTTTTTTAATCTTATAAATTGTTTCCTTACATGATGATGATCACAAATAATTTGTATTTACATAAAAATCCCTTTCATGCATCCGGGCCTGCAAAAAAACGTTACAGAGAGGAATGAAAGGATTCATTGAAGAATGGTATGGATTCAATTGCAATTTTTCACATGATGATAATCACAAATAATTTGTATTTACATTAAACTGTCTTTTCATGCATCCGGACCTGTAAAAACACAGCAGAGAGGAATGAAAGGATTCATTGAAGAATGGTATGGATTCAATTGCAATTTTTCACATGATGATGATCACAAATAATTTGTATTTGCATTAAACTGTCTTTCATGCATTTGGTCCTGTAAAAAATGTTGGAGAATTTAATTCCAACTACTTGCTAGGTGTCGAAATTAGTGTAAGTTAGTCCTAGTTCAATTTGAGTTAGTCCAACTTGTCATTTATTGCCGTATTTCTAATGTAATTTTATTTAAATAATTTGTAATAGTAAAAGCAATCCTTTGGTCCACTTCTTTTCAATTTTCAATTCTTGATATTATATCGAGAACACTCCTAAAAAACAGCAATAAAAACAAAGTTAGAACGGCATAGAGGAGAGACAACGCAGACTCTTTGACAGAGCGAGACGTTTGAAGAAGCCTTGTGTGAAGGACGCTGCGTCGGGAGTAATGGTCGAGGGTGAGAGTTGTTACTGCTAGGCTTCGTTGATTGGATGTCGGAGAGAGTTTTGTTTCTGAGAAGGGTGGACCTGGAACTCTCCGGTGGAGTGCTGTGATGGTTGTCCTTTAGATGGTGTTCTTTCCTCCGCTGTTGTGACTCTTTCGCTATGGCGCTTGTCATGGAGGAAGCTCGAATCGGTTACCCTCTGTACTGCTAGGTTTGGGTGAGGAATGCGATGCTAGAGGCAGCAGTTCCTTTGCTTTCTAGGGGGGGCTCAGAGAGACCTGCTATGGTTTCAGCTAGGTAAGCTTTTGCTGGCTCCCATTCTGTACAATTTTTGGTTGCTATTGGTGGCTATTGAAGAATATTTTTGCTGGAACCCATGGAGGACATATCAATGTTGCTTGTGGTGGCTATTTATGAATATTTTTTATGCTGGTACCCAATGTGAACTCGAAATTGTGGCTGATGGTGGATTGGGCTGTTTTAGTTCATTTATTAGAGAGGTCATGGTATTCTTGCACAGGGGTATGGATTTCAGTGGTGTAGGTGGTTCGTAAGAGGTAAGATGAGCGCCTGTATTGCCGAGCTGGTACCCATGTGAGCATATGTTTGTTTCTGATATTGGTGGCTGTTGATGCATGTTTTGAAGCTGGTACTCGTGGTCGACTAATTGTGCAAGTTTTTGGTGGTTAATGAAGGAATTCATTAGCTGGTACCCAAGATAAACATTTGTTGATCGTTTTGGTGGTTGTCGAAATTTGCCTCTGGCTGGTACCCAATGTGTACAAGCATATGTTGCTTATGGTGGCTGTGGGCGAGTCCAGGTTGCTGCGGTTTATCTCTTTTAGCTTGTGGAGGTGTCTGTTGTTGATACCTTAATGGGATGATCCCGTGGTTCCACATCTGTGGCAGCGGTGTTTTGAATTCATCCGAACATTTAAATGATGCGATCCCGCGTGGTGTATCGTGTTGATAAGCTTTTGAATGAGGGAGGTATTTGGGTGCATTTGTGCCGAGGTAGTCGGTGCATTCTCTGGTTTTAGATTTGGAGTCATCTTTCTCTCGGGCCGGATTCTCTACCCAGGATTGTGGAGGCGATGGGGACCTGCCTTGGAGGATGATCGTCGACTTCCCCTGGACGCCATGACTGAGTTTTCTGCCTTGCTGAGGGTCTCTACTTTTTCCGGTTAGCCGTTTGTCTTTCCGGCTACTTTGAATTGTATTCCAGGGAATTGGCTTCTCGTGTATCCCAATACATTTTCCGTCTGACATCGGCGGCGACTAGTTCTTTTGGTCCGTTGGTGGATGGTGCTCTCATTTATTGACACCCTCGTTCACCTTTTCATCAGTGACCGTTCACCCACTCTATCAATCTTGATCATGGCACACTCGCTCCATGGATTGTCTGACATACGATGGCGCTGACTCAGAACGCTCTCGGCGCTTAGTTCACCTACCCATCAGTATCCGTCCACCTTCCGCGCCCCCATCTTCAGTGTGCGATTAATTTCTGGGAGTTTTTCCTCTGTTTTCGATCCGAACGCCTTATATTACGCGCTGCGACTTGCCTCAGCTGGCAATCCTAATCGGATCCTGACTTTACTCCCTCACATCATCTGATTTGGCGATGGATACTGGTGCTTATCAGTTTTTTTATTTTTCGTTTTCTGCTGCCTCGGGTATATGCACGTCCTGGATGTCCGATGTGCTCTCTCTCCTTTTGGATATATCATATCCATACGACCCTGGATCTGAAGGGCTGGCAGGTCTCGGCTGGATGCATTAAGGCGTTGGTTTCCTGGGTCGAGATGGGGAATCGGATCTTCCCCCAATCTTGGGATCCAAGCTCATCATGTTTTGGGTGATATTTTGTTTTTCAGGACTGTTCATCTTACATCAAGCGAGTCTGTTATGGTGTGCAAGGTTTTTTGTTTTCTCCTGGGCTGCTTTTTCTTCTTAAATGAACCTAGCACTATTATCAAGCTGGCCGGTCTCCATATTTTGTGCGCATGAAGTATTACAAGCGAGCCTGACTTCGATTTCGCCTGGCGAGGAGGCCATGAAGACACTATGGAACTTTCCTTTTTGTTTGCCTTCTTTCATTTCAGTTATCTTTTATTTCCTTATTTTCATGAATATGATGCTGTTGTATTCTCTCTGCTGGTCTTATGAAATGTATACAGGGATGATCGTGGGTATGTTTTATACTACCCGTTATGTTGTTGGCCATGGACATCGAATTACTTCTCTTCAGAAGTGATTCTGGATGTATTGGTATATGGGGTTTTTCTCGCTGTTTTAATAACAGTTTGAGAATGTATTGATGATCATTGTCTTTGTTATATTTTTTTAATATATACGGCGTTTTTTTCCTTACGAAAAAAAAACGAAGAAGTCGACTACCACGGCGAAGCCAATGAAGCGCCGGCGAAATGAAATGAAGAAAGGGCAGCTCAAAAATCTGTTTTTATTTTAAAAAAAAATTCGGCATGACACACTCATGCAATGCAAACAGAGCGTTATTAACGCAGCACTCAAATAGAAGACACGCGTTAGTTCCGGTATTTTTTCTCTTACGTTCATTAAAAACGGCACATTAAAAAATGCATTCAAAAAATCATTCAACAAAAAGGGCATATTAAAAAGTGCATTTAAAAAAGCATTCAACGTATTTATGCACAGGATTTTAAAGCTTTATGTTAAGCTTTACGTTAAGGCTAAAAAGCTTTTTTTTATTAAAGTTTTTTTTTTAAACAGAAACTTTAATTTTGCAAAGGTTTTATAAAAGGAAGAAGGGCTCGTAAAAGAAAGGGATTTTAACATTTTATGTCATGAATTTTTTTTGGAGTTTAAAAAAAAAAAACTTAAAATTGTGACAAAGTGAAAGTGTGAAAATCTTGTGAAAATGAATGTGTAAAAAGAGATTTAAAAAAAAAAAAAAAAATTTAGAAGCTATGTATTTGATCAGTGTATGTAGACTCGTGGAAGTCAAGCAACCAGGTCATGGGAAAAGCCAAAAGGCTAAAGCAAAAACAAAAGATGTTTGAGATCTTTTTAGATTTGGAAATAAATAAGCAAAAAAACGTCTTTGCATTAAAATGCATAAAACAATCTGTGATTCTTCCCTTAATTTCAAATGCCAAGACAGCCAAGGAGGCATGGAATACCCTTGAGAGGTGTTTTGGTGCAAGGGGGAGCATTGAAGTTGAAGAGGAAGGTGGATCTATAGCAGTAGATCTACAACAAGATGAAACAACTCAGCCACAAGTGGATGATGTCTGTGAAGAAATTGCAGAAGCAGCAGAGGAGCAACACAAAGATGCTTGTGAACCCCACTGTACATAGCTACAAGTGGGCGAAGATTTGATGAATCCAGCAACAGAGCTTGTTGATGACGGCTTGGTGATTCCAGCAACACAACTTGTTGATGACGACTTGGTGATTCCAGCAACAGAGGTTACTGATGATGATATGGTAAATCCAACAACGAAGCTTGTTGATGAAGATTTGGTGAATCCGGCAACACAACTTGCTGATGAGAGTCAAACTACTATGGTAAATCTAGTGATTAATATTGTTGATGTAAATTTTGATAGAGAATTTTTGGGTAATGATGATTGGTTGCAGATGATGCAACAAAAACATCATATAGACATGATATTATTCAGTGGTGAAAACCCACTTGATTCAGTGGAAGACAACCTGTTTGCAGCAGCACAGGTTAGTGAAGAAGAGACAAAGACAGAGACAGAGATAAAGACAGATAGATGAGGTCTACAGAGAAGTTGTAGATATGAATGTTGAAGACAGCATGCATGAAAAATACGTTAATGAAATTTTCAGGTATTGGAGTTTTGAAGAGATAAAATATTATTATCATCTTATGTTGCAGCAGATTGATGATGAAAAGCGCACTATAGAAGACAATATGTGGCAGCAACCCACATACAAGTCAATTCTTGAAGAATTCTAGGACATACTTGCACAACTTGGAACAATAGAAGTCCAGCACCCACAAATGAAGAAACAGAGGTTTGAAGGATACAACAAAGCGAAAAATCTGAAATAATTTAGAGGCTATAGAATCTAGAAGAAGAGAAAAAGGAAACTAAATCTAGTTGAAGTCAATTTTTTAAATTTTAAGCCTTGCTGAGACTTAGACCAGCAGGTATCTTAATTAAATTTTTATGTGGTTGTAATTAAGGGGGAGTGTTGGAGAATCTAATTCCAACCACTTGCTAGGTGTCAAAACCGTCATTCCAAGTGTCCTAGTTCAATTTGAGTTAGTCCAGTTTAGTCGAGTTACACTACAGTCTTTTATTGTCGATATTTTCAATGTAATCTTATTTAAGTAATTCGTAATAGTGAGAAGAGAAATCCTTTTCTCCACTTCTTTTCAGTTTTCAATTATTGTCAAAAACGCCGCAGAGAGGAATGAAAGGATTCATTGAAGAGTGGTATGGATTCAATTGCAATATTTCTTTATTGTATACATATATATTGGGCATGATTTTCTATTTTTGATATGTACTTTTAAATGGATTCTGTGTTAATTTTGTCTGTTGGTCTTTTGGTTTTGTGAATGGGGAGGATTAGATTTATAGTGGGTAAAAATATTGAGATTTTACATCTGTATCACATGATTTTCTATAACTAACCTATCCCCAGCCAGCATCCTCACAACCTCACACTGTAGATTCATTTTTACCTAGTAATACTAAAAAGCTACCTATGAAGAGAGATAGCAGAGTGATAGAAAAAAAAAATATCATCATCCTTTTGCAACTGCTAGGTTGTGGGTAATAGGGGTATGTGGTAACAGTTCAGCCACTAGAAATGGAATATTTATCAAAGTAGAAAGACCTTATAAGGGCGGTGTTACCAACTAATTTATGTAAAGAAATTTTACAGTGGCATAAAATTTTGTAATAGCCCACAGAGAAGGTGAAAGCCTCTCAGGAACTCAAAGTAGGTTTAAGAAACTCAAAAATAAAGGGTGAGATGATATGGAGAAAATGGGTTTAAGAAACTCAAAAATAAAGAGTGAGATGATATGGAGGATGATATATTTATTTTTTATTTGTTTATCTATTAATGTTAAAGTAGTATACACTTCTTATAATATTATATCTTTAATCCATAATCATTATATATTTTCTAAGATAAATTTGATTTAAGTGTTTATTAAAATTATTTTTGTAAGTTACAACAATTTTTTAAGTACAATAGCTCATTCTAGCTTTTAAATGTTGTCTTGTCATTCATTAATGTATTGGAAATGTATGTTTTGATATAAAAAGTATGGAGAAGTCTTTAGTATTGTGGCGGATGTAAGTCTAAGAGGTCACTCTATTTTACTTTGTTCACCTCTTTGTATATCTGTTTGAATTTTAGTTGTGCAAATCAATTGTGATTTAATTTTCATGACTTTATTTTGAGAAAGAATCCAATTTTTTTAATTTCTAACTTGGATATCTTGTGCCCCTGATTTTTTAATCTTGTAAATTATTTCCTACATGATGACGATCACAAATAATTTGTATTTACATTAAACTTTCTTTTATTCATGCATTCTACCTGTAAAACCTCAGCTGAGGAGAGAAAGGATTCATTGAAGAATTTTATGGATTCAATTGCAATTTTTTGTTATTGTATAAATATATATAGGGCATGATTTTCTATTTTTTATTTGTATTTTTAGATGGAATGGCATAATTTTTGTAACACCCAGTTTAATTTTAATATTTTATGTTTAAAAGGCTTTTATAAAATACATTTGACTTTTAAATGGAAAAATATATTAATGAATATGATCATTCGTTAGGGAACTTGAATTCTATTTTATGAATAAATGTCACATTCAGTAGTTAGTTAATAGATTGGTAAATAATTCCAAGATTCCAAAGTAAAAAAGTAGAGGCAATTTTTGATAGTTACCTTCCCCAAAAGGATAAAAATGAAATCCTAGGAAGCGGAAGGGGTTGTTCTATGAATTAAAGGAAGAAAAGGGTTAACAACAAAATGTTGCAGAAGAGAGTTTTCCAGAGCTCGATTAGAACCGGTGGAGCTCTGTAACCCGAAAGGAGTATATGCCAGACAAAGGTCTTGAGGCCTAGCTTCTGAATATTACTGCTACCTTAGATTATGGTGTAGAGCACGGAGGGAGTTGAGGATGTGATCACCTCTCTCATGGTTGGGTGGCACAATCAGTTTAACGGAATTAGAGATAAGTATCTGAGTTACCTGGTTAAGTCGTAGAAATGAATTGATAATTTTGTATTCAATTTCTGTGCATGACTCTTTACAGGAATTGGAGAATTATCTGTTAGGTTAATGCAGTTACACTGGAATTTCTTATCTAGGATAATGATGAAATGTTCTAGATATAGAAAGAAGAACTGTTATATGCCATGAATATGTTGTGAAGATTGAACATAGCCTTTTCTCTACCAAAAGAGTACTATTATTGTGAGTAGATTCTATTACATGGAAATAGTGATGTGTGACAGAAGAATTTGAATTCCATAATTATACTGTGCATAGTAAAACCAAATGTTCACAACATTATCAAGTGTAGTGCACAACTATAATATATGTGCATGTATGTAAATAACAAACTACTGAGAACCGTAAGAAGGAAAATGAGAATAGATAGTTCGTAGGTGGTTTTGGGAATAAATTATATTCTTGTTATTTAAAGAATTCATACATACTTATCTTCAAAAGAACAGAGAAAAGATTCAGTAGTGAAACAAAGGTAGGTAGTGAGGTTTAGGACCCTAGTTCCATGGAAAACAGAACAGAGTCCAATGTCCTCTGGCCTCCTCAAAAATACATTTAAAGTTGTACATAAAAAGAATAAGGAAGTTGTAAACTTCTTAATATTTATCAATACTGTGAATGGAAACATATATAAACAGTTTTCAAATACCAGATGCAATTAAACCCATAAAATTTCATGGATGGTTCCATCCTAGAAGACATTATATCATTTTGCATTCAGAAACAGGGATAGAGTGCATATTCATTACGCAGAATAAATTCCATACGTCGTGACTGAATCAACATTAAACTAAAAATATATTGAACATGTATTACAAGAGTAAAAAAGATACATATAAATTAACACAGTCTCAAGGAGAAGAAAAGGCTCACACACGGCAGAGCAGTCTGGAGGTAAACACCTTCAAGACTTAAATAGAGTAAAATTATACAGTCATCCATAATAAAAATAACATGGAACTCCTTCGAATACAAGGAAGGTGTATAAACCGTCTCTATCTATAAACCCTAAGCAATGACTACACAAATTTCCTCTAAAATTAAATTCAGAGCACAACCCTCAAGTGGTGCAAGCCTTAAACATAGTAAGATAAGAACCATGGCCGAAGTTCAGTACCTGTTATAGCCATAGGGTTTGGCCCTCATAATAATACCAAAAACTCAGAGTAAAGAAAGATACCAATGCCTTTGCAAATTTAAGGGTTCGTCTTACCGGAACTCGATGGTGATGACCTGTGGAGGACTTTTGGGAGTCTTCGAGAGGTACTCAGACTGCCCAGACTCCGTAATCAAACCTTGGTGCAAAAACATGATCATGACTGTAAGTATGAGAGAATCACGTTCTGGAAATAACGACAAGAAAACAAAAATTCACATCCAAGGGTTAACACCTGTACTAAAGCCCACAGAGAGATGAATGGGAGACACCCTGGATTTCGAATCAGGTTGAGGAAGCACCTCAACACCTGTAGAAATTATTATACATTAAGCATGCATACATCCATATTCTCCTGATCTCACAATATTTAACTTCTTGCAAAATACAAAATCATTCCACTGATAATCTTTTGCGGAAAATTAATTGCAAACACATGTGAAGCATAAATAAAAACAATCGCACATAACACAGTTGTTTAATGGGAAAGCCTGAAGCTGAGAACCCCAACTATCATATATTATGTATCATGGAGATCATGTAACAATCTCATACAAAGCTTAGTACATCAAGCTCTTAGTACAATCAATCATCACACATTAATTAGAAGAAATATGCAAATCCATGCACCGATTTCTTGCCACCTGTTAGCCTGCCTCCAATGTGCAATCCCTGCTGAAGAATAGCTCTAAATGACTTCGAATTACTATTTCCTTGATTGCGCAATCCTCATTGGCAACTCCAATGTGTGTGTGATGCAATCAATGCATCATTATAGTCACAACAAATAGTCTATCTTGCCCTTTTACCTATCTCTCCACCGGGTCTCTACTGGAACTGACATGCAAGTAGTTAACTGTTGTATTTGTTCAATTGCAAGTGAGTCTCTAGTTGTTAATTAATTAACTAAACTCTCACTAGTGTATCAATCAGTTAGAACTAGATACAACTAGCACAACTGAGTTTAACTCACTTAACTGAGTTAAATTGAATAACAACCGCCATAACTACTCTTCTAACTCTGTCATAACACTACCACTTCAGTTACAATGAAGTCCTCCATGCATGAGTCACAGTAAACCCTAGGAATTGCGTAATTCCTTTAGCCCACTCATGTGCCACATCTACTCACTAAAATAAAGTGCTCCAAGAGAATAAGTTGATATTTATTGTCACATTATTATTAAAAGCTAATAATAATTGACACTTCTATTTTTAGATCGACGATCTATAAATAGACTTTGCCCAATATTCTAAAAATAGAATATCATCTATTTTTCCAACTTGACCAACCATCCACAAATAGCATCCTGCAACTTCTGAAATATGATCACCATGTCTAAAAATAGACATATTTTAAAAAGAGACTTGCGCCAAAAATAGCCTGCGGGCCCACTTAGTGAAGGCGACTCTTTTCACTAAGCTCATCATCTTGTTGAATCTCAATAGCACCTGCTATAAGAAACCCTCCAGCCATTGTTAGTCCTTCCATCTTGAGCAAGGAAATAAACTGGAATCGAAAAGGGTTAAGAGAATTTGCAAAATGGAGACAATACCAAGTATAGATAAATAACATGTACATTTAAGAAAAACGAAAGAGCAATTTGAAAATTTACCTGTGTTAAAAGAGGTAGCTCAACAAACAAAGGAGTTAACACAAATCCATTTTGCATGGTGTTCCCAAGCATAGCTTACAATACCGCATCGAGAGAAATTGAACACTGAGTTTGGCAGTGTGAAACCAGAGTGTGGAGCAAAGAACCAGAGTCGAGCTCACATCTTCTGACAAAGAGAGGTGAAACGCTTACTGACGTAAGAAAAATGCATCAAGGGATTGTAGAGAATCTTTGTCGAAGAGCAAGAGCAAATGAGAAACTCATGCAGAGATCGAGGTAGGGTTAGTTACCCTAACCGCCTCCCATATGACTCCCACCATCATATCTAGGTCATGAAGATCGATGGCCAGCACAATAACCTAGAAAATCAGCAGCCGACAACTGTCTACAACCAGCAGTATTCAAGAAGTCTCCAGGAAGATGGGCAACCAGTTAAGACCAGATTCAGAGGTTAAGTACTATTGCAATTTAAAACATTAGATTTAAAAACCAAATCCCAAGTATTGTACTATGCACGTGAAGAAGATTAACAATCTGAATATTATGATGAAAAGTATTAAGTCATTGTAATAATCAAGCACCCAATAATCGATTATTAGCAAAAACAATTATCGTAGCATGGTCATGAAAAATTTATGTGCATAGTTATATAAAATTTATGAAATAGTAATTTTGTTTGGACATTGTAAGAATTTTTTTATGGTAATGTATAAATGGTACTGACAAGTGGTATCAGAGCATGGTTACACATTGTGGCTATATGGGCCATTTAAATAACCATGGGTGTTTTCAATTTATTTTTTAAAATGTGCACAGTGACAGGAAATTTTTGATAAGCCTCAATGAGGAAAGGATTTGATCATCAAACAGCAAGAGATACAGGGGAAGCTCACCCTCTATCTAATTCATAGATTAACCCAGAAATGTGGGTACAATTGAGTGTGGATCAACACCAGCAAACTAGTAGATTACTGGAAGAACATCAACATTAGACCAAAAAATTGTTGGATACGGTGCAACAACTCTAGACAGAAATGATTAGAGTAAGAAGTGACAATGAAAGGTTAATGTGGGAACAAGAGAGGATTCTTAAAAGCCTCTCAGATAATCAAAATCATCATGTAGCACAACCTAGTCCAAAGAGGGACACCCATGAAGAAGGTGAGCAACAACATCAAGTTAATGAAAATCCGGAAGGAATTCGTACTCAGCAAAGTAACAAAAGCAGAACTTACAATGAAGCAAAGTCTGGGAATGTTTTAGATCAACAAGAGCTAAAAACACAGAAAGTAGAGCTGCAAGGTGAATTCCGAAAAATTAAACCTCCTACATTCGATGGAGAGGCTGAGGAAGTGGCATAAGCATGAATAATTAATATGAACAAATATTTTCAAGTTTATGAGTATAGCAGCAAGCTCAAAGCTAGCTTAGCTATTTACCAACTGCAAGAAAAATTATAGATTATGGTGGGAGGAAGTTAAACATGTGCAAGGAATTGAAGACCATAATGTGACTTGGGACGAGTTCCAACAGTATTTTAAAGAAAAGTATCTAACAGAGCTATTCTACGATGAAAAATCCCTATAATTTCATGACTTGAAGTTGGGACAATTGTCTATGGACTAGTTCATAACTAAATTTTCCTCCTTACTGAGGTATGTACCGTATTTGAGAGATGAAAAAGAAAAATTACAACGATTATTGAGTAGCTTAACAGCTCATGTGAAGGAGAGGATCGAGTTTGTGAATCCAAAGACTATGGATGGGGTGATTCGAAAAGCATGAATGTGCTATCAGCAGTCCAAGGTAAAAGGAGAAGATGACAAAAGTTGGCCACAAAGGAAGTGGCATAAAGGTACTTCAAATTTTAAAAGTAGCAGACCAGGAAATTATAAAAATGCTACAAGAAACCCAACAAATAGACCATACGGGAAAAACTAGCAAAAGCCCAAATGGCCAGCAGAAGAGCGGCCTACTGAAGCATCCAGCAAAGGAGACCATGGGAAAATCCAGAAACCACCGTTACAATGTTGGGGATGCAGTGAGACACATTACTATAAGATCTATCATCACTATGGAAGAAATAAAATTACAACCAATCTGCATGAGGCATCCACAGTAGGGGATGTTGCACAAAATATACCAAGGATCAATGTCGCACTAGAAGATTGGCAAGCAAATTACCATCCGGCCATGATAGAACTAGAAGGTAAGTTATATTCCCAAACTGTTTCTATTTTCGTTGATCCTGGTGCCATTTTAAGTTAAATAAATCCCCGGATAGTTTAAAAATGTAATTTTCAAAGCCAAAATTTAAAATTCCCTGGTTGGTACAATTGGCTATTGGAGCAAAGAGAAGAGTTAATGCTAAAATCTCAAACTGTTTCCCGGAAATAGGAAACCAACATATAAATTTTGAACTGAATATTTTACCCTTAGGTTCCTACGATATATTTCTGGGAATGGAATGGTTAGAAGGACATTGGTTACTGGTAGATTTCAATGAGAAAATCATCCATTTTAAGGCTGAAGATGGTACTCGCCAAGATTTACAAGGAATTAAGAAACCACTCCAATTGCGCCCCATCACTACATCCTAGCTGGGTAAATTCCTCAGAAAAGGGTGTCAACTTTATGCTATTCATGTGGGGTTTGCTAACTCTAAAGACAAGACTCTTATGTTGAAAAATATACCAGTTGTTCAGGACTTTAAGGATGTGCTTCCTGAAAATATTCCGGGACTACCCTGAAAGCGAGATTCCATATGCCATGACTGAATCAATTCCATACACCATGAATGAATCAACATTAAACTAAAAATATATTAAACATGTGTTATAAGAGCAAAAAAGACACATGTAAACTAACACAGTCTCACGGAGAATAACATGCCCGCGTATAGCGGAGTATTATGGAGGTAAACACCTTCAAGACTTAAATAGAGTAAGATTATATAGTCATCCATACCAAAAATAACATGGAACTCATTTGAAGACAAGGAAGGTGTATAAACCATCTCTATCTATAAACCCTAAGCAATGACTACACAAATTTCCTCTTCAATTAAACTCAGAGCACAACCCTCAAGCGGAGCAAGCCTTAAACATAGTAAGATAAGAACCAGGGCTGAAGTTTGGTACCTGGTACAGCCAGAGGATTTGGCCCTCATAATAATATTAAAAACACAGAGTAAAGAAAAATACCAATGCCTTTGCAAATTTAAGGGTTTGGCTTACCGGAACTTGGTGGTGGTGACTCGTGAAATACTATTGGAAGTATTCAAGAGGTACTCAAACTGCCCAGACTCCTGCAATAAAACCTTGGCGCAGAACCATGATCATGACTATAAGTATGAGAGCACCACGTTCTGGAAATAATGATAAGAAAATAAAAATTCGCATCCAAGGGTTAACACCTGTACTGAAGCCCACAAAGAGATGAATGGGAGACACCCTGGATTTCGAATCAGGTTAAGGAAGCACCACAACACATGTCGTAAGAAACCCTCCAACCATTGTTAGTGCTTCAATCTCGTGAAAGGAAATAAATTGGAATCAAAGAGGGTTAAGACAATTCACAAACTGGAGACAATTTCAAGTACAGATAAATAACCTATACATTTAAGAAAAATGAAAGAGAAATTTGAAAATTTACCTGTGTTAAAAGAGGGATTCGATAAGCTTGACGAAGTAGCTTAACAAACAGAGGAGTTAACACAAAGCCCTTTCTCATGGTGTTCCCAAATAGAGCTTACGATACCGCATCGAGATCAATTGAAAACAGAGTTTGGCAGTGTGAAACCAGAGCTTGGAGAGAAGATCCAGAGCCGAGCTCACATCTTTTGACAGAGAGAGGTGAAATTCTTACTCCTAGAAGAAAAATGCATCAGGGGGTTGCAAAGCAGCTCTGTCGAAGAGCAGGGGCAAATGAGAAATGAATGCGGTAATCGGGGTAGGATTAGTTACCCTAACCCCTCTCATATGACTCCCACCGTCAGATCTAGGTCATGAAGATCGACGTTCAACACAATAACCTAGGAAACCAGCAACCAACAACTGTCTACAACCAGTAGTATTCGAGAAGTCTCCAAGCATATGGGCAACTGGTTAAGATCGGATTCAAAGGTTAAGTACTATTGCAATATAAAACATTAGATTTAAAAACAAAATCCCAAGTATTGTACTATGCACGTGAAGAAGATTAACAATCTGAATATTATGATGAAAAGTATTAATTTGTTGTAATAATCAAGCACCCAATAATCGATTATTAGCAATAAACATTACCGTGGCATGGTCATGAAAACTTTTTGTTTATTTATATAAACTTTATGAAATAGTAATTTTGTTTGGACATGGTAAGAATTTTTTTTTATGGTAATGTATAAATGGTACTGAAAAGTGGTATCAAAGTGTGGTTACACACCGTGGCCACAAGGGCCATTTAAATAACCATGGGTGTTTTCAATTTTTTGTAAAAATGTGCACACTGACAGGAAATTGTTGATAAGCCACAATGAGAAGAGGATCCGGTCATCAAACACCAAGAGCTACAGGGGAAGCTCATCCTCTATTTAATTCAGATATTAACCCAGAGATGTGGGTACAATTGAGTGTGGATCAACACCAGCAAACTAGTAGATCACTGGAAGAACATCAACGTCAGACCAACAAATTGTTGGATACAATGCAATAACTCTAGATAGAAATTATTCAAGTAAGAAGTGAAAATGAAAGGTTAATGTGGGAACAAGATAGGATTCTTAAAATCCTCTCAGATAAGCAGAATCATCATGTAGCACAACCTAGTATAGAGAGGGACACCAATGAAGAAGGCGAGCAACAAAAATAAGTTAATGACAACCCGAAAAGAAGTCATACCCAGCGAAGTAACAAAAGCAGAAATTACAATGAAGCGAAGTCTGGGAATGTTTTAGATCAACAGGAGCTGAAAAAACAGAAAGTAGAGCTGCAAGGTGAATTCCAGAAAAGTAAACCTCCTACATTCGATGGAGAGGTTGACGAAGTGGAAAAAACATGGATAATTAATATGAACAAATATTTTCAAGTTTATGAGTATAGCAGCAAGCTCAAAGCTCACTTGGCTATTTACCGACTGCAGGAAAAAGCCAGATTATCGTGGGAGGAAGTTAAACATGTGCAAGGAATTGAAGGCTAGAATGTGACTTGGGACGAGTTCCAGCAGTATTTTAAAGACAAGTATCTAACAAAGTGATTCTACGATGAAAAATCTCGAGAATTTCATGACTTGAAGTTGGGAAAATTGTCTATGGACGAGTTCATAGCTAAATTTACCTACTTATTGAGGTATGTATTGTATTTGAGAGATGACAAGTATCTAACAAAGTGATTCTACGATGAAAAATCTCGAGAATTTCATGACTTGAAGTTGGGAAAATTGTCTATGGACGAGTTCATAGCTAAATTTACCTACTTATTGAGGTATGTATTGTATTTGAGAGATGAAAAAAAAAATTACAACAATTCTTGAGTAGCTTACCTTCTCACATTAAGGAAAGGATCGAGTTTTTGAATCCAAAGACTATGGATGAGGTTATTCGAAAAACACGAATGTGCTATCAACAGTCCAAGGTAAAAGGAGAAGCTGGCAGAAGTTGGCCACCAAAGAAGGGGCAGAAAGGTACTTAAGATTTTAAAAGTAGCAGACCAGGAAATTATAAAAATGCTGCAAGAAACCCAATAGATAGACCAAATGGGAAAAACCATCAAAATCCCAAATGGCCAGTAGAAGAGCGGCCTACTGAGGAATCCAGCAGAACAGACCATGGGCAGATCCAGAAACCATAGTTACAATGTTGGGGATGCGGTGAGGCACATTACTATAAGATATGTCCTCACTGTGGAAGAAATTAAACTACAACCAATTTGCAGGAGGCATCCACAGTAGGGGATGTTGCACGAAATATACCAAGGATCAATGCCACATTAGAAGACTGGCAAGCAGATTACCAGTTGACCATGATAGAACTAGAAGGTAAGTTATATTCCCAAATTGTTTCTATTTTTGTTGATCCTTGTGCCATTTTAAGTTATATAAATCCCCGGATAGTTGAAAAATGTAATTTTAAAAGCCAGAAATTTAAAAGTCCCTGGTTGGTATAATTGGCTACTCGAGCAAAGAGAAGGGTTAATGCTAAAATCTCAAACTGTTTTCTGGAAATAGGAAACCAGCATATAACTGTTGAACTGAATATTTTACCCTTGGGTTCTTACGATATGTTGTTGGGAATGGGCTGGTTAGAAGGACATTGGTCACCCATAGATTGCAATGAGAAAATCATCCATTTTAACGTTGAATATGGTACTCGCCATGAGTTACAAGGAATTAAGAAACCACTCCAATTGTGCCCCATCATTGCATCCCAGCTAGGTAAATGCATCAGAAAAGGGTGTCAACTTTATTCTATTCAAGTGGGGTTTGCTAACTCTAAAGACAAGACTCTTATGATGCAAAAGATTCCAGTTGTTCTTGACTTTATGGATGTGTTTCCTGAAAATATTCCGGGACTACCCCCAAAGCGAGATTCCATACACCGTGACTGAATCAATTCCATACACCATGAATGAATCAACATTAAACTAAACATATATTAAACATGTGTTACAAGAGAAAAAAAAGATACACGTAAATTAGCATAATATCAAGAAGAAGAACAGGCTCGCATACGACGGAGCAGTCTCGAGGTAAAAACCTTCAAGAATTAAATAAAGTAAAATTATATAGTCATCCATACCTTGAATAACATGGAACTCCTTCGAAGACAAGGAAGGTGTATAAACCATCTTTATCTATAAACCCTAAGCAATGACTACACAAATGTCCTCTGCAATTAAACTTAGAGCACAACCCTCAAGTGGAGCAAGCCTTAAACATAGTAAGATAAGAACCAGGGCCGAAGTTCAGTACCTGTTACAGCCAGAGGGTTTGGCCCTCAGAATAATACCAAAAATGCAGGAGTAAAGAAAAATACCAATTCCTTTGCAAATTTAAGGGTTCGGCTTACCAGAATTTGGTGGTGGTGACGTGTGGAGGATTGTTAGGAGTCTTCGATAGGTACTCGGACTGTCCAGACTCACACAATAAAACCTTGGTGCAGAACCATGATCGTGACTGTAAGTATGAGAGAATCACGTTCTGGAAATAACGACAAGAAAAAAAAAATCGCATCCAAGGGTTAACACCTGTAATGAAGCCCATGGACAGATGAATGGGAGACACCCTGAATTTCTAATCAGGTTGAGGAAGCAACTCAACACCTATCGTAAGAAACCCTCCATGCACTGTTATTCCTTCCATCCCAAGCAAGGATATAAACTAGAATCAAAGAGGGTTAAGAGAATTCGCAAATTGGAGACAATATCAAGTATAGATAAATAACCTGTACATTTAAGAAAAACAAAAGAAAATTTTGGAAATTTACTTGCGTTAAAAGAGGGATTCGATAAGCTTGACGAAGTAGCACAACAAATATAGGAGCTAAAAAAAATCCCTTCCGCATGGTGTTCCCAAATAGAGCTTACGATACTGCATCAAGAGAAATTGAAAAAGGAGTTGGGTAGTGTGAAACTAAAGCTCGAAGCAAAGAACCAGAACCGAGCTCACATCTTCTGACAGAGAGAGGTGAAATGCTTACTGTCGGAAGAAAAATACATCAGGGGGTTGCAGAGCATCTCTGTCAAAGAGCAAGGGAAAATGAGAAATGAATGCGGTGATCAGGGTAGGGTTAGTTACGCTAACCCCCTCCCGTATGACTCCCACCATCAGATCTAGGTCATGAAGATCGATGGTCAGTGTAATAACCCAGAAAATCGACAATCGACCACTGCCTACAGCGAGCAGTATTCAAGAAGTCTCCAGGAAAATGGGAAACCTGTTAAGACCGGATTCAGAGGTTAAGTACTATTGCAATTTAAAACATTAGATTTAAAAACTAAATCTCAAGTATTGTACTATGCACATGTAGAAGATTAACAATCTGAATATTATGATGAAAATTATTAAGTCGTTGTAATAATCAAGCACCCAATAATTGATTATTAGCAATAAACATTACCGTAGTATGGTCATGAAAACTTTATGTGCATAGTTATATAAAATTTATGAAATAGTAATTTTTTTTGGACATGGTAAGAATTTTTATTTATTTATGGTAATGTATAAATGTAGTGACAATTTTCTATTTTTATTTGTATTTTTAAATGGACTTTCGGTCTTACCGTTCTATGCTTCTATTGGTTTTTTGGTTTTGTGAATGGGGAGGACTAGATTTATAGTGGGTAAAAATATTGAGATTCTATGGTTGTTCCATGTGATTTTATATAACTATGCCTATCCCCAGCCAGCAACCATGGTGAGGTTGTTGTAGATTCATGTTTATCGAGTAATACTAAAAAATATTTTTTTTCCCCAACTAAAAAAACACTACTCTTTTTCATTAAAAAAAAGGAATAGTACATCTGCAATTTTAATACTAAAGAGCTACCTACAAAGAGAGATAGCAGAGTGATAGAAAAAAAAATATCATAATCATTTTGAAACTACTAGGTTGTGGGTAATAGTTATATGTGGTAACAATTGAGTGACTAGAAATGGGATATTTCTCAAAGTAGAAAGACCTTATGGAGGTGGTCTTTTTTCAAAGAGAAAAAATATTGATTTATATTATAAGAGAAAGTACATGTGTCTAGGAGATGTGATTCTCCATTTCTATCCTAAAACAAAGAATGAAAAGACAAAATGCATATAGTTGATCCTTTAGCAGAGAACTGGAACAGGGGTTGCTAATTCGAGCTTACAAATTTGGTTTTTCCTAGTGTTGAATAGATATGAAACTGAAAAAACCAGCAACTACAAAAATAAATGCTTAAGAATGTTGTAGAGGTACAAAATCCACAGAAAACTAGAGGAAAACAATAGGGGAGACAGAGTATCCCAACAAGTAAAGTGTTCATTTTTAAATAGGAATGACACCTTCCCCTTTCAACATCCTGAGATCAAATAATCTAATCCGGGACAGAGTTGCAGCGTTGTTTTGAAAGACGGTCGGCTTCACTCTTTTGAGTTCTGCAGATGTGATGAAAAGATAAATGATGGAAAACTGTCGATAAATCTTTGATGCGAGCCTTCCATGATTCGAGAGCAACATAGTTTAATGATCCCCTATTTTTTCCCCATTCAATAACTAATTGGGAGTCTCCAAAAATAGAGAGGGACCTGATATCAATCTAAAAATCACAATAAAGGATCGCTCAGAGTGCAAGAAGCTCGGCTCGAATATTGGTACCCAAGCCACAGTACCAATAGAATCTTTGAAAAGTGCTTAGGAATGATGTGGATGGCCATGCCACATCCACAAGAGTCAAAATTGGAAGCTCCATCGAAAAATCCTATGGGATAGGAAGACCAAAGGTCCTTCGGAGGAGAAGGACATAATTGATTGTATGTCAAAGGAGCCAAAAATTCAGAATAGTAGGAGAGGATGCTGCAACAGGTTCTTCAAATATTTGGCAAAACATGTTAAAAAATGAAGGCATTTCTGGACTTCCAGATACCCCAAATGATAAAGAAAGCCAAAGTACGATGAGGTTTGTGGTCCATTGTCCATCGATCAAGGAAAGAGGGGATATCCAAGCCCTCCCAATCAGCTGGATAGTTTACCATATGGAGCACCTCATTCCACACTAAAGAGGAAAAGTGGCATAGAAAAAATAAGTGAAATGAATCTTCTCCAAAGGAGAGGCATGACTACAGTGACCGGGGCCTTGAAACCATTCTTGCATAAGATTTTCTAGCAGAGGATGCGATTGTGGGAAACAAGCCATGAAAAACATTTGAGTTTCAAAGGGAAATTCCATTTCCAAACCCTAACCATCCACGAGTGAACCCTCATCTGTATAGGGGGCGTAGAGATGAGATTGTATGCTTCCTTCCCATTTAATCTTCCTTGCATTGATCCCCCATACCATATCAAACTATCATCTTTGGGGGATAGGACTATCCCATAAAATTTTAGATTGGAAATGTAAACTTGCCATTCTGGAATCATTGTCTCAGGAATCCCAAACTATAGCTCTGTTGAGATTTTGCATATTAATTTGGCTAAAATCTCATGGATAATGCCAACAATAGGATTTGTTCCAAATCTGAAGGCATCAAATCCTAAAGAAGAGATATCAATCCTATTTCCTTGTGATAGGATGGAATTGAATTTAATATTCAGTTTTCTTCTACATCTATAAATTGTAAGCCCATAGAGGCAAAAGATATACGAGGGATGAGGAAGAGGAAGTGCAGTTGTGCAAATATGTTGTTGTAATCTCCTGTTGAATAATAAGAAAGCCGATACCTCTGTTTGGTGGATGTAGCCCATATTGGTTGGGTGAACCACGTTAAATTCTGTCTCTATTGTTGATGATGTGTTTTCAAATTACTTTAGTTTCCATTGTGTATATTCCTACAATTGGTATCAGAGTAGCAAGATCGATTCGTTGCCTGTTGGTGAAAAAATCGTTTGTTGCACCAATCGCTTCCTGCAATAAGCAGGCTGTTATTTGTTGTGTGAAGGTTGAGGCAGCTTGCATGAAGGCCCAAATGAACTTCGCGTGAACACTGAGGCAACTTGCGTGAAGGCCCAAACGAGCTTGCGTGAAGGCTGATGTTGACAGCGTTTTTTCTTAATTCCCGAGTAGCGATGGAGATTGGTAAGCTAGGCAAGGGTTGCAAAATCGACTGTATTGCTCCAAAGCTCTGAATTACCACAGTCGACTGGAATTGGAATTCTGAAACAATTACGATGTGGGAAAAATATTATGTAAATTTTGGTGGTGAATGGTCAGTCTACACTTGCTCGCTTCTCGTATAAGAGGATGATGGTATTCGGGTGTATACTGATAATAAAAAAGTCTAACATTAGTAGTGGTTTTCTATCAGTGACAAAGATCATGCTATTGTCAAAGGTTCGAGATTTCCAAATTCACATGGCAGGCATTCTGAACGAGCGTTGCCCTTCCAATTGAGAAGATTGTACGGAACTGCAGTCTAGTTGATTAACAAAGTAATGTGCAGTCTAAGACTGAGGCTATGGTTCTTAAGGTACACAGAATTAATTTAGCTCCAAAGTTTACCGATCCCGACATTGTTATGTTATTAATGCCATTACTTCTCGTTATGATGGCTACTCGACGTATACTTTTTATCCTGGGTGAAAAATTATAAACTTCTTGGGGGTACACGTTTGGAAAATGAACTGCGTATAGAATATATCCAAATACTTTTGTTGTATAAGAAAAGCTATGCTTTCTAATCTCTAAAATAGAATGATAATCTTATTAGTACCTATGTCCGAAATTTGTTAAGCAATTTGGTGGTATTTGCAAATGGTATTTGCAATTTACATTTTGTGGGAATTTTATCAAATTGTTAATTTGATTAAAAAAGGCAATTTAGGATCCATAGAGAAGAAGTTAAATTAAATATGGCAAAAACTTAGAGTGCTCGGTTTGAGATCGAAAAGTTTAATGGGAGGAATAACTTAGAAATCTGGAAAGTCAAGATGCACGATTTACTCGTACAACAAGGTGTGGCGAAGGCACTTTTGGGAAAATCCAAACAACCTCTTGCCATGACAGATGATGAATGGAGTGACATCGATGACAGAGCATTGAGCGGCATACGATTAGGTTTGGTAGACGATGTTTTATTTAACATCGTGTCAGAGAAAACAGCCACTGGACTATGGACAAGGCTAGAAAAACTGTACATGACTAAATCCTTAGCAAATAGGATTCTTCTGAAAAGACAGTTGTACAGCTTGCGCATGAAGGAAGGTACAAAAATAACCAATCATTTGAATACTTTTAATACTCTCTTGGTGCAGTTAGATAGCATAGAAGTAAAATTTGATTCAGAAGATAAAGTTGTAACTTTATTATGTTCTCTACCTGAGTCATGGGATCATTTTGTTACTTCTATAAGTCTTAGTTCATTAGAAACCCTTGAATTTGATGATGTTGTTGGAGCTATGCTATCTAAAGAAACCAAAAAAAGGTCAAATTTAGAAACCTCTACATTAGAAGCAATGATGGTTAGAGGTCGATCTAAAGCAAGACGTTTCAGTAAGCTAAACAACTCTCGGTCAAAATCGAAAGGGAAGAAAAGTAAGCTAAAATGTTGGTTTTGTGGCAAATCAGGACATTTGAAGAAGGACTATTGGAAGAGACAGCAAACATCCAAAGGAGACTCTTCAACATAAAATAAAGAAGCAAACACGACAGATATAGGTCCGGCATCCGATTCAGGTATAAGTGATGAAGTTTTATCAGTTAATTTTTCAAATCATGATCAACATTGGCTATTAGATTCTGGTGCGTCCAATCACATGTGCATTCATAAAGAGTGGTTTAAATCTTATAAGTCAATCAATGATGGAGTAGTTTACATGGGCAATGATTTCTCATGTAATGTTGTGGGAATTGGAAGCATCCATATTAAAATGTTTGATGGGACAATCAAAATCTTAATTGATGTAAGACATGTGCCTGAACTCAGAAAAAATCTTATTTCTCTAGGAGTGTTAGACACAAATGGATATAAAACTTTTATTCAAGGTGGAGTAATGAAAATTTACAAAGGAATCTTATTAGTAATGAAAGCAAATAAGATTGGAAATATTTTTTAGTTAGAAGGAAGAACAAAGTCAGATCATGTTTCAACTGTATCTGAAAACGACAGTGATTCTATTCGACTATGGCATCAACGGTTGGACCATATGAGCGAAAGAGGATTAAAAATATTATCTGAGTGTATGTTACTTCCTAGTTTAAAGTATTTTAAGTTAGATTTCTGCAAACATTGTATATATGGGAAACAAAGAAAGCAGAAATTTAAAACTGGAAAACATACTAGTAAAGGAATCCTTGATTATATCCATTCTGATGTTTGGGGTCCATCTCCTACAACCTCATATGGAGGATCATCATATTTTGTATCTTTTATAGATGATTTCTCTAGGAAAGTATGGGTCTACATGTTAAAATGAAAGTCTGATGTATTCACAGTTTTCAAGCAGTTTAGAGCATAAGTAGAAAATATCACTGGAAGAACCATTAAATGTTTAAGAACTGACAATGGTGGCGAGTTTACTTCAAAGAAATTTGATAATTATTGCAAGGAAGTTGAGATCAAAAGACATAGAACTACTATATATACTCCTCAGCAAAATGGAGTTGCTGAACGCATGAACATTACTCTTTTAGAAAGAGCAAGAAGTACATGCTGAGTAATGCCAATTTGTAGAAAGTAGGGCCGAAGGTTGTCCACATTGAACACTTGGTGAAGACCAAGGAATGGTGGAATAATGAGCTCAAAGGCATTGTCCCCTTCCGCCTTGGTGATGGTGTTTGGTCGATATCAGAGCAAGCGAAGCTTTCTATGGGGTCTAACGACGCTCCTTCGACAAATGTATCCACACTATGTCACCCACATAGAATTTGTGTGGCACCCTATGTTGATCATTTCGCTCCTTTTACTTAGCATTGGCTCTGTCCAATATGGCATGAACTTGTTTTGGATGTGTTGAATGCACTCAATGAAGTTGTGCACCTTGTCAGCTTCAAACTGGACATGAGCCGAATTTTCCCGAGTAGTCGTAAATGGCATGACTACGTTAATGGGACATAGTGGCTAGAATCCCAAGTCCACCTGAAAGTGGTTATGGTCGGTTTAGTTGTGAAGAGCCCGGTTATAACTATGTTGTACATAGGGGAGACTCCCATCCCATGTGCGTGGATTCTTTGAGTTGTCCATGTGTAGAATGTGTATGATTATCCTGTTGAAGACCTTTGTCTGGCCATCAATTTGGGGATGGAAAGTTGTGGACTTGGTGAGCTTGCTGTCCAACATCAACCAAAAGCTGGACCAAAATTTACTGAGGAAACTGTTATCCCGATCTAATATGATAGACTATAGGATCCCAAAGTGTACCCACACTCATTCAGAGAAGAGTTTAGCAGTGGATTATGTTTTGATATTCTTCTTTCGGACCGCCATAATGGCCATCTTCGAGAATCTGTTGAGAACCGCAAAAACACAGTCATTGCCATGCTTAGTAAAAGGAAGGCCCGACATGTAATCCATGGAGATAGATTCCCAAGATTAACTAGGGGTAGGTAGCGGAGTATAGAGGTCTTGCTTATTAATGGTCGGTTTGGAAATGACATAGGAAGTGCAAGACTTGATGTACTTCCCAACATCTTGTTGAAGATTCGGCTAATACAAATACTTCTGCAATACTGCCACTATTTTCTCGACCTCGAAATGCCCAGTGACCTGACTGTAGTGTGCTTCCCAAATCATCTTGGCACACTTTCTTGAAAGAACACAAAGGTGTTCTAGGTGACATATCAGTGCATCCTGGAGGTGAAAATTTGGAGCTTGCTTACCCTCCAAGAGCGTCTTGTACGTGTGGTCGAATTCTAGATCTCTTTTGTAGAGAAGCGACCAATTAGAAGTCTCGTGCCCATAAGAGTTGAGCACGGTAGTTAGCGCCATGATTGGTGGTCGGTTGAGGCACTCTGCAACATTATTAGTGATGCCCTTCTTGTACTTGATGTTCAAATTAAATTGTTGCAAGTATGTGGACCACTTCTGATGGTGATCATTATGCAACTTTCCTTGTGTATGTATGAACTAAAGGGGTCAGTGGTATGTGTGGATGACCGTTTCCTTCCCCAAAATGTAATGCTTCCATTGTCATCAAGCCTTCACAATAGAATACTTCTCTTTGTTATAAGTGGGATACTTCTGGACTGAGTTAGAAAGTGTCTCATTGTGATATGCCACTGGATGCCCCTGTTGAGTAAGAACTATCCCGATAGCATATTCAAAGGCATCTATCTTGGTCTCAAATGGTTGTTGCAGGTCTGGTATTATGAGCACAGGTGCAGAGCAAAGATGATGCTTCAATTCAAAAAATGTCTTCTTTTGGGATTCAGACCAGAAGAATTTTTCTTTTCCTCCTCCTTTGGTGACTTCACTCAGGGGCCAAGTGATATGGGAGAATCCCAACACAAACCTGCAGTAGAAGTTGACAAGTCCTAGCAAGATGTAGAGCTCTGTTAGAGTGGTTGGGGCTGGCCAATCCTGAATTTATTGTATCTTGGTTGGGTCCACATGCACACCTCCCTCGTCAATGATGCATGCGAGGTATTGAACCTGGGTCATACCAAAAGTGGATTTTTCCAAATTGGAACACAACTTTTGTTGTCGTAGTGCTTGGAGGACTTGTCGAATGTGGTGGAGGTGTTCCCCCCAACTCTGACTAAAGATCAGGATGTCATCTAGATACACCACCATGAATGAGTTGGTAAATGGTCACAATATGTCGTCCATCAAACTCATGAAGGTTACGAGGGCATTCATCAACCCGAAAGGAATTACTAACCATTTGAAGAGGCCCTCCTTAGAATTGAAGGCAGTCTTCCATACATCATAGGGTTCGATCGATACCTCGTGATAGCCAAACTTCAACTCAATTTTGCTGAAATATTTTTCCCCCATGACCTGGTCCAAGAGGTCATTGATCCGTGGGATTGGATACCTATTTTGGATAATGATCTTATTCATCACTCGATAATCAATACAGAATCTCCAGGAGCCATTCTTCTTTTGTACCAACACGATCGGGCTTCCACAAGGTGCGGAACTTGGTTTGATGTGCCCTTTCTACAACATCTCTTGGATCTGCCTCTTGATTTGATCATTCTCTAGAACTGAGCGTCGATATATCGACCCATTAGGTAGCGACGTGCCAAGGGTCAGATAAATGGAGTGCTTGACCTGATAGTGTAGAGGAACCCTTGTGGGTGAGGAGAAAATGTTCATGTATTCCTCCACAACTTTGTTCATATGTTGTTGTCGCGCAGAGGCACCCTATTTGGAGGTTGCAGCCACAATTTGCTTCTTTCCCTATGGGTGAATTGTAATGAAAACAAATTTCCTAGTTTGGGAAATAATATTACTACATTGCTTGGAAATAATCAAAGAGATGGCGGAAGGCGGTACTACCTCAAGTATCCTGTACAACTTATTTCCCAAAGTAATAATAACAGAACGAGGCCTAGACTTGTACATATCATGTCTCTTCCACAAGTATGGTTGGGATAATAATACATCAGAAACTTCAACATGAGAAATATCACATAGTACCTCATCCTCAAAGAGAAAAATATTTCTTTCTATTATAACAGAAAGTGCATGTGTCTAGGAGATGTGATTCTCCATTTCTATCCTAAAATAGAGAACAAAAAGACAAAATGCATATAGTCGATCCCTTAGTAGAGAAATGGAATAGGGTTTGCTCATTCGAGCTTACAAATATGATTTTGCCTGATGTTGAATAGATCTAAAAATGAAAAAAACCAGTAGCTACAAAACTCAGCGCTTAAGAATATTGTAGAGGGACAAAATCCACATCAAACCAGAGGAAAAACAAGGGAGACAAAGTATCCCAACAAGTAGAGTGTTCATTTTTAAATAGGAATGACAGCTTCCCCTATTAGCATCTCGAGATCAAACTAGTTTAAAATAATCTGATCCCACAAAGTTGAAACCATGTTTTGAAAGACAATCGGCTTCACTGTTTGAGTTTTTATAATTTGTTGAAAAGATAAATGATTGAAAACCAACGATATAGATTTGATGCGAGCCTTTCTTGATTTGAGAGCAACAAAGTTTAAGGAGCCCCTTGTTTTTTTCCCATTTAATAATTGATTGGGAATCTCCAAAAACAGATAGGCACCTGAGATTAAGCCAAAAAACATAGTAAAGGACCAGCCATAGTCCAAGAATTTTGGCTCGAGTATTAGTACCCAAGGCATAGTACCAATAGAATCTTTAAAAGCACTCAAAGCTGATGTGGATGGCCATGCCATATCCACAGGAATCAAAAGAGGAAGCAACATTGAAAAATCCTACAGGATAGGAAGACCAAAGATCCTTAGGAGGAGAAGGATAGAGTTGATTGAATTTCAAAGGAGCCAAAAATTCAGAATAGTAGGAGAGGATGCTGCAACATGTTCCCCATATATTCGACAAAAAATGTTAAAAAATGAAGGCATATCTAGACTTCCAGATACCCCAAATGATAAAGAAAGACAAAGTATGATGAGGTTTTTGGTCCAATTTCCATCGACCAAGGAAAGAGAGGATATCCAGGCCCTCCCAATCAGCTGCATATTTTATCATATGGAGCACCCCATTCCACACTAAAGAGGAAAAGGGGCATAGAAAAAAGAGGTGAAATGAATCTTCTCCAAAGGAGAGGAAATGAATACAACGATCAGGGCCATGAAAACCCTTCTTGCACAAGATTTCCCAGGTGAGGATGCGATTGTGGGAAACAAGCCATGAAAAACATTTGAGTTTGAAAGGGAAATTCCATTTCCAGGCCTTGACCATTAACGAGTGAACCCTCATCTGTCTAGGGGGCGTAGAGATGATATTTTATTCTTCCTTTACATTTAATCTCCCTTGCATTGATCTCCAATACAATATCAACCTGTCATCTTTGGGGGATAGGACTATCCTAGAAAGTTTTAAATTGGAAATGTAAACTTGACATTCTAGAATCATTGTCTCAGGAATCTACAATTGCAGCTCATCTTTCAAGTGGGTATGAAATGAATAGGAGAAGGCAGCAATTGATAAATCTTTGATCGCAAATAATACCTTATTATTTAAGAAGGTGATGAGATTAGGAGATAGTAGGTGTAGGCCATTCATACTTGCAAGTTTTTTCAATTTTTGGATGTATCTAGAGCCAACTACCCATCTAAGATTTCCAAAATACCCATGCTTTGTGGAAAAAAGGATGTGCCAAGAGTAGGAGACATGTGAAGGATCCAGAGCCCCATCACGCATCCAGAGAATGAACTCCTGGTTTTGTAATTATTTTGCCTGGATAACTTGTTTCTAGAGGCCATCGCTAGTGACTGCTCTCCAAATTTTTTTTAGTAAAAGAGTCAAGTGGAATAAAGAGATAACTTTTGTTCCCCAGCCACCCATGGCAGTGGGAAGGTTAATCAGTTCCAAACTTGCAAGGTGAATTTTTCGCTCTCTTTGAGTGCCTGACCACAGAAAACGAGATGCGATTGAATTTAATTTCTGGATCACACACTTTGGGAGCTTGAAGATATGCATCCAACAGATAGGGATGATATGCATGACCAATTTAATTAGAACATGACGTCCCCCAAGTGAGATCCAGGTGTGAGCCCATTGACTGATTCACTTCTCAATTTTCTTAGTGACCTAATCCTAGTCCTGGATTTTGTAACCATTTGGTTTCAAAGTGAAGCCCATGTATTTGAAACCAACATGCATATGAAAAATTTTGACCCCAAAAGTGGTAGAATCTGAAGATTCGATACAGCGTGTGGGTCGTCTGTAATGAGAATGGACTTGGATTTTTTCCTAAATAGACCTGATGTAAGATCGAAGTCCTGCAGGAGAACATAAAAGGTACTCCATTCTTTAGGATCTGATTTACCAATTTCCATCAGATCGTTCAAAAAAAAGGGGGGAGAGAGGATGATTGTTGACGCTATTCTACAACCTGTTATGATGCCCTGTAATGGAGCATATTTGATTTTCCTACTGAGTCCATCTATGATTATGAGGAATAAAAGTGGGGACATCACACAACCTTGTCTAAGTCCTCTAGATGCTAAGAAAAAATATGTAGGAAGGACGTTGATCAAGATGAAAAAGGATGCAGACTTTATATATTCTTTGATCCAGTTAATCATTGTTTTTTTAAGACCAATCTTCTCTAGAATCATCCACAATAGTTCCCAATCAACACAATCAAAAGATTTTGTTAATTCAATATTCATGAGACAAGCATCCATTTGGTTTTTTTTGACAGGAATGAATGGCTTCTTGGGAGATTTCAACCACATCGTGAATCTTCCTATGCTTAAGAAAACCAAATTTCTCCACGGAAATATATTTGGACAAGAAGGGTTTAAGTCTATTTGCAAATTTTTTTGAAATCGAGTTGTGAATAGTATTGCATAAAGAAATCGGGCGATAGTCAGAAAATGATATTGGATTTTTAATCTTTGGAATAAGGCAAATGAAGGTAGCATTTGTGGCATTGGATACCCAACCAAGTTCCTTGGATTCTTCAAACATATGAGTCAGCTCATTGTTACACTGAAATTTGTCACCATGAAATTTTAGTACTCCCCTGAAAGTCTACAATATCATAATTCCCAAAGTCAAGCCTTCAAACTAAGAGAAAAGCTCATAAAAGCCTTAAAACTTTGGTACCGCACTTTCTCCTAGTTTTGCCTGCGGTCCCGCACTTTTTGGCTATAAATCTTGCGGAGCCAAATGCATTGTCTATTTATTAAAAGTGTAGACCTCTGTAAAATATTAAAAAGGTGCAAGTAAAATCTAGAAGCTCAGTTTAAGTCATTTTTGGAAGCTTTTAGAAACATTCCTGCGGTGGAAAGATCGCTCCTTTCATGTTCATGCATCCCATCCAATAAGGAGATAACCCCTTGATGTAAGGAACTAATCCCTTTGAAGGAGGATTTTATCCCTTCTTGTTTGGACCTATAACCTCCTCTCTTCCACTATAAAAAGAGGCATAGGGCAGCCTCAAAGGGGTTAAGATTTTAGAAGAGAATTGAGTTGAAGTTTTATTATTGTTGGAGACGAATTGCTGTTGAGATTTAGACCCTTTTAGCAGAGATTTCATGTGGGAAAGATCACATACATGTATGTATCTCGGCTGGAAGAGTGCAAGGCTAGTCAGAGTAGAGGAAACGCCTGCTTCCGGACCCCAGGAAGACCTGTACAACATCAAGGCGAACATGGTTGTAAGGCTCTTCTTTTTTTAAGTTAATACAAATAAATCCGTTTTGCTCAATAAGCTGTCAATTGATTGGTTTATTTTATGGATTCCTTGATCACCATAATGGATATGTTTTATGAATATATGCTATGTAGGTGTTATTTGATGTTTGCTTGTTTGTGATTGCAGAATCTTCGAGGGGAACTCTTTCGAGCGATTGAAGAACTAGTACTACAAATAAGTGTTGGATCAAAGGTAGGATCTTTAAACCTTTATAGCATTTAATTATAAATCGCAATATATCTAGAGAAAGATAGCTTTGTTTGTCTGTTTGTTGCTAGCTGTCCGTAGGACACTTGGGAGGTCTGTCTTGTCCGCAAGAACGACTAATGCGTCCAACACTCATGGATCATTTTATCCTAAAAATGCAAGAAACGTTCCATGGTCCATTTGTCCAGGCCCAGACTTTTAACTTTGGCTAGATATTTTAGAACTTGAAGAACTTCATCCTCTATAACCAGGCAGTCCATTTGATCTATTTCCTCTAGATGCGACCAAGAGGGTAACATGTCACATACTTCAAGTTGTTTGCATAAAGGAACTTGAGCCAGGGAGCAATATATATTGTTGAAATAACTTCTAGCCTCCTCTTCGAAGTTCGATTGATTGGTCAGAGTTTCACCCGATTCCGATTTTATATTCCAATTTGTGTTTTTTTTCCATCTAGAGGAAATTTTTTTGTGAAAAAATCCATTGTTCTTATTACCAGCTTCAACCCATAAGATTCAACTCTTTTTTTGTAATTATTTAGCCTGATAGAGAAGAATTTTTTACTTTCGGATTTCGAGCTGAAGTATCACCTTTTTTTTCATGTTAGAGAAGTGTGTAGGAGAGGTGGGGTCCTCTAAAAGTTTCTCCTATTGATCAATCATAATGAGATCTTAGATGTTCGCCCACTTCTTTTTCTGAGCCCATAGTCTAACCTTCTTTTTTAGCATACACAACTTGATACTGATTATGTCTGTCTTTCGAAGAGCCAAGTATTCACAAGGGGACTTCCAAGTCGAGTGAACCAAAGCAACGAAATCTAAATTCTTCAACAAAAAATGATTAAATTTGAATGGAGGTGCCTTATGAAAAAGAAAACCAATCCAATTTAGCAGGATGGGGAAGTGATCAAATATTTTGATTGGAAGGATGCAGGAGTGCAAATACTTTAGGATGTTTGCTAATGGAGCTTGTATATAGAATCGATCAAGTCATTTGGCTAGGCCCTGTTCATCCCTCCTTTCATTCCTCCAAGTCAGACCCAAAGGGTTAGGCATGATGTCTCGAAGGCCCTTCTGCATGAAGAGATCTTTGAAGTAGCCTCCTAAAGGGTCCAGAAGACAAATTGAACCCCATACCTTTGTAGAACCAGTTGTGAAGTTTAGGTCCCTAGCTAGGATAAGAAATTCAAGGTCCAATATGCCATTGTTGTCAGCATAGTTCCAGAAGTCCTTCATGTTTATGTATGGGGCATAAACATTAAAATCTGTAGCAGAGTCTTGGTGCCTCTTGAGCCACCGGAGATTGAAATTACCATTGTAGTGTTGTATGCTTTGAAGTGGTATATTTTAGGGTTCCACATGAAATCCAATCCCCCAGAGAGCCCTTTAGCATTGATCGCAAATACAAATGATTTTGGACAGATATGTAGCAAGTGTCCCCAAGCCTTATCCCAACTTGTCATAGTTTCTTGTAAAAGAATTGTAGTATGCAGTTTAGTAGAATGTTTCTAAGAGAATACTTTTCGCTCTGCCTCAGCCAAGGAGTTTGATTTGCCAAAGAATCTTTTTAGTCTTTCTGGACATTCATACATGATATGTCCCGTGTATGACAACAAAGGCATCAAAAATGAATAGCCTAGTAACCAACTATTTTCTTGCATGAGCAGGGGCTCCAATATAGGTAAATTTCTGCAAGCAGACCCCCTTTCATCGATATTTCAACCAATACCCATGCATTGTGTTTTATGAGTCCACCCAGACTGCCCTCGTCTAAGAAATAGAATTTTCCAATTGAGTTGGAAATATCTGTAATGCATTTCCTTGTCCATAATTCAAGTGGGAGTCCTAAGAGTTTTACCCAGAAGATGTTTTGTCTTGGCAAGTCGATGGCAACATCGAAACCAAAGGTCCATCGTTGTAAAGATAAGTAGTCACGACCTTGTACGCATGGATGAGTTGCAATCAAAGTTACGTCCATTGGATTAAAAAAGTGAAAAGTGAACCAGCCTTTTTCAAGGGCACTAACGTGTGGACGGTATTTGAGGAGAGGGAGCCACTAGGTATCAATCCATTTTTTCATATGTACGCCATTGTATCTCCCGAATACCCATCGGCCAACCAAGGCTTGGGATTTTAATTTAATGGATTCATCCTATTGTCCATCGGCCTCAAGAACTAAACCTTGTGACAGAGTCGCAGCTTTGATGGCCTTCGATTTGCGTTGCAGAAAAACAGGCTTCTTAGTGTTCCTTTTGCATTCCACGACCCGATCCTGTTTGAGAGATCACATGTATTTTTCCTTCGCTTGGACTATAACATCTATCAGTAATGCAACATATGGAGAAGAAGGCGATATTAAAATGTCCTCCATTTTTCCGGCCAATGAAATAAAATAGTCATGAGGTAGCTAGACCAAAACCTAGAACAATAACCAGTAAGATTTTGAGAGGGGACCCGCCCTCCAAAATGATGTGGGAACCTGCTCAAAGATACCCCAGCAGATGTTGATGATCCAAAATAAAGTTCTCATGAGAATGGTCCAATAGGATAGTGCTGAGTGGAATTCCAATCATATAATTTAATAAAGAGACAAAATATCTTCACAGTGACTGGTTGGTCTATCGACTGTGGTCTGTGGCATCTCCAATTTCTTGATTGGATCGTCAAAACTGCCGCCTAAAACCCCCCAATGTTACTTCTGTCAGATGTCTAGGAGAGGTAAGCCATTTATGAGTCCAAAATGAAATTCGAATTTTAAACCTGTGCATGTTTGGTTGCCGCCAGTACACCCAACAAAGACATTTGTCAAAAAATAATAGGCCTGGAGGGATAATGAAATCCTAGTGAGAGAGATTTCGTTGCCATGGGAGGGGAATGTGCAACGTTCCATGCTATCAGAGAAAAATCGCCCTTACCTTATGCTCCATGGAAAAATAATACTTATGTAGGAGGATATGAGAAAATAAGAAGTTGTCACTCCATAACTACTTTGTTGATTAAGGGTACCAACCACCAGCTACCCAATTAATGTAGTCTTGATGTTGAAAAGAATTGAAACACTCAAACGAAAACTGGAGCAGAGAATGCTCTTCAGAATATTACGAATAGATAAATAGGAATACATTGGAAACATCAGCAATAAATGACTGAAGTAAACTGAAGCAAACTGAAGTAAAACTAAACTGCCTATGACACCTAGCAGACAAGAAATTAACTGAACTGAACCTAACGGATAGTGAGATTAATATCTCAACATCCCCTCCTAATCTCAACTGTTACAAGTGGAGGCACTAACAATGCCTAATTTCTCTCTTTGAAAGTCAAATACATTCTTTCCCAATGGCTTTGTGAAAATATCTGCAAGCTGATCTTTGGAACCACAAAAAGAAAGTGTGATGTCCCCATCATTGACAAGTTCACGAATGAAATGAAAACGTGTGTCAATGTACTTGCTCTTTTTGTGAAAAACATGATTTTTTGATAAAGAAATTGCTGAATTGTTATCACAGTAAATTGGAGTTGGCTCCTTCTGAATATCTGAAATGTCTTTCAATAATCTTCTCAACCACACTGCTTGACAAGCTGTTGAATTTGCTGCTACATATTCTGCCTCTGCAGAAGATATTGAAACGATTGACTGTTTCGTGGATGCCCATGAAATTAGATTTGTCCCAAGATGAAAAACATACCCTGAGGTACTTTTGCGATCATCTAAACTCCCTGCATAATCACTGTCTGTATAACCTGAAAGTGAACAATTTTCAGAATGTGTATAAAACAAACCATAGTCTATGGTCCCTGAAATATACCTTAAGATCCTTTTTGCAACCTGCCAATGAGTAAGCTTTGGAGACTGCATAAACCTGGAGACAAAACTTGCTGCAAACATAATATCTGGTCTAGTTGCAGTTAGATACAACAAACTGCCAACTAGGCTTTTATACAATGTGGGATCAATGGATGGTGCTACATCTTCTTTGCTGAGTTTGGTACCTTGAGCAATTGGTGTATCAGCTGGTTTGCAATTGGTCATTCTGAACTTCTGAATGATATCAGTGGCATATTTTTGTTGACCAACAAAAATTCCATTATCAGATTGGTGAATTTCAATTCCTAGGAAATATTTCATGACTCCTAGATCTGTCATATCGAACTCTGTTTGCATTGCTGCTTTGAAATATTCTAACATCATATTTCCTGTATAAAGAAGATCATCTACATAAAGGCATACAATAAGAATTTTACCTTCATGAGATTTGGTATACAAAGTGGGTTCATGGCTGCTTCTGGAAAAACCACTTTTGATGAGATAGGTGTCGATTCGACTGTACCAAGCTCTTGGAGCTTGTTTCAAACCATATAAATCTTTCTTCAATCTATATACTTTATGCTCTTGTCCTTTTACTTCAAAACCTGGAGGCTGCTCTACATAAACTTCTTCCTGTAATACACCATTTAGAAAGGCAGATTTTACATCAAGCTGATAGACTTTCCATTTGTGTTGAGCTGCGGTGGACAAAATGGTTCTGACAGTGTCTAACCTTGCTACCGGAGCAAATGTTTCACCATAGTCGACACCAAACTGTTGTGAGAATCCTTTGGCAACCAGCCTTGCCTTATGTTTCTCAACTTTCCCTTTTTCATTTAGCTTGGTCTTATATACCCATTTTACACCAATTTTTGTTTTGTCTTTTGGGAGATCAGCTAATTCCCAAGTCTGATTCTTCTCTATGGCAGCAATTTCTTGGTTCATTGCTTCGACCCAATGCTTTTCTTTGACTGCTTCTTCAAAATAAGTTGGCTGAGTTGAAATGAATGCAAACATATTCTGTTGTTCAGATTCATGTTCCTGTTCATATATCTCTCTGATACTTCTTGTTTTCTGTCCCTCTTCTAAAGATGTTTGATCACTGGCTGAATCAGTGCTTGATGATGTTCCACTTTCATAATGTTCTGGCTGTTCTGGAACCTGCAATCTTGGAGTCTGTGGTAGATAAAAAGGCTGATTTGAAGTTTCATCTACATGGTCAAACCAAGATTTATTTTCGAAAAATTTCACATCTCTGTTTATAATGAACTTTTTTGAAAAGGGGTTATAAAGTCTGTAGGCTTTCGACTGCTCACTATAACCTACAAATATGCATTTCTCACTTCTGTCATCAAGCTTTTTTCTGAGTTTTTCAGGAACATGAGAAAAAGCTACTGATCCAAAAATTCTAAAGTGTGACACATTTACCTTGTTTCCATCCCATGCTTCTTGAGGTATTTTGTCTTGTAGGCTGGATGTTGGAGATCTGTTAAGAACATACACTGCTGTCGACACTGCTTCAGCCCAATAGTTATTTGTCAACTTCTTCTCCCGTAGCATGCATCTTGCCATGTTCATGATCGACTGATTCTTTCTTTCTGCTACTCCATTTTGATGTGGAGTGTATCTGGTTGTGTACTGCATCAGTATACCTTGCTATCGACAAAATGTTTTGAATTCATTTGAAGTGTATTCTCCTCCTCTATCTGATCTGAGTACTTTCAAGAGTTTTCCACTCTGTTTTTCTGCTTCTGCCTTGAACTCCAAAAATCTAGAGAAGGTATCTGATTTGTTTTTTAAAAAATACACCCATATTTTCCTGCTGAAGTCATCAATAAAAGTCAGAAAGTAGAAACTACCACCAATGGACAATGTCTGCATTGGACCACAGATGTCGGTATGGACAAGTTGCAAAGGCTCTTTCGCCCTTGAGGTCGATGAGGGAAAACTATCTCTTTTATGCTTGGACAAGACACAAACTTCACAATTACAGACTGTTTCACTGATAGTAGGTAGACCAATGACTATAGATTTCTTTTGAAGCAGACTGAGACTCTTGACTGGAATGTGACCATACCTAGAATGCCATAGATGAGTTTCATCTATTTTTGATATATTGTGGACTAAAGATTGGTTGGTATTTTGGCTTCTAAGGGTCAATGGAAACATCCTACTCTTGGTCTTTTCAACTTTTGCTATCAACTTTTTATGAGGATCTTTGTCATAAATATAGCAGGTGTTCTTTTGAAACAATACATCATAGCCATGTTCCATTAACTGTCCTACTCTAAGGAGGTTATGTTTGAGCTGTGGAACATAATAAACATCAGGGATGTATTTTCTTTGATTCTGATTAGTAAGAATAGGAACAATACCTTTTCCTTCAGCTTTAATACTTGTATGATCTCTAAGAGTTATCTCTGATGTTATGGAAGCATCTAGAGAAGAAAGAAGTCTCTTATTTCCTGTCATGTGATTGCTGCATCCACTGTCGAGCAACCAAAGGTCTTCACTTTGTTTGTCTTCTGAGAGATGGCATGAAAGAAACATGGTCTCTAAGGATTCTCCTTCACTGTTGGAGAAATTGATATAGCCTCTGTGCTGATCTGACTGTTTCTTTCTACAGTCGTGTTCGTAGTGGCCAAACTTTTTACAGTAGAAACATTGAACACTCGATCTGTTCCATGACCTTCCTCTCTGATTTAGATTTTGAGGAGGTCTCCATTGCTCTGTTGCATGATGATGATGATCAGATCTGCCATTGCCTCGACCTCTGCCTCGCCTGTTGCCGCCTCTGTATCCTCTGCCTATGCCTCTGTCAAATTAGAGGTGTGCTCTGAAGGCTTGTTCCGTGGAATCTTCTGTCAAATTCAGTCTTGTTTCATGTGCCAAAAGTGATCCAGTCAACTGTTCTACTGAGAAGGTTTTAAAATCTTTGGATTCCAAAATGGCTGTGACAATCGTGTCATATTTCTTCGGTAGACTCCGAAGAACTTTTTCAACAACTTTCTGATCTGTAATGGTTTCCCCAATGAGTTTGATTTGATTCACTATTCCCATGACTCTAGTCATGAACTGATCCACATTCTCAGTGTCAGCCATCTTTAGGGTTTTAAACTGAGCTCTCAATGTTTGCAGTTTAACGGTTTTTACTGTATCATTTCCTTGATATGCAGCATGCAAAATATCCCAGCATTCTTTTGATGTTGTCGCACCAGTGATTTTGTCAAAAATAGAGTCATCGACTGAATTTTGTATCCAGAATTTGGCTCTGTGCTCCTTCTTTCTGAGTTCAATAGCTGCAGTTCTCTGATTATTGGTCATGGCTGCCAATGCTTCCTGGGTTGGCTCTACATAGGCAGTCAGAAGTGTGTCCCAACAATCTTGTGCTTGTAAAAAAGTCTTCATTCTTAAATTCCAGAATTCATAATTTTTTCCAATCAGCATTGGTGTCTGTGGCAAAGAACTTGAAGAGGCCATTATTTCTTCAAATGCGCCTTTTGCAACTCTCCTCTAAAATTTTTAAATCTCTTTTAAAGATTTAAAAATTCTCTTAAAACCCTTTTTTTTAAATTTCCTCTTAAAAAAAAAATTTCCTTAAAAAAACTTTACTTTCACCAAATGCTTTAATAAAAACACTCTTTATAAAAAGGCTTTACCTTTTTAAACTCACTATCACCACACGTTTTATGCCTTTCCCTTCTTTTAAAATCAACACATCGAAAATATGGGAAGATTTCCTTTTGAATCGATTTTGAAAATCGACGTTGACCTTAGTACCTTAATTCTATACGATTTTTGAAATATTTTTAATAGCAACGCTTCGTACCTTAGCAGATGCGTAAAATTTTTCAGTGGGCTGGCTGGCGCGATCCCGATTGAAACAGTCGCGCCTTTCTCAAGTGTATTCTCGCGGATATGAAGTGTATTCTCGCGCCTATTAGCTCATAGTCGCGCCAATATACTACTCTTTTCTTTTTTGCTTTTTCGTGGCTCTGTTGCTGCTCTCTAGGGAGACTTATGCAAACTAGCTCCGATACCATGAAAAGAATTGAAACACTCAAACGAAAACTGGAGCAGAGAATGCTCTTCAGAATATTACGAATAGATAAATAGGAATACATTGGAAACATCAGCAATAAATGACTGAAGTAAACTGAAGCAAACTGAAGTAAAACTAAACTACCTATGACACCTAGCAGACAAGAAATTAACTGAACTGAACCTAACGGACAGTGAGATTAATATCTCAACAGATGCCTGTTTGAGATTGAATGCGATCCCCAAGACGTTGTGGAGCAGCATCAGTCCAGGGTTCAATACTTTGGGAAGAAAAACTGAGACCCTGATATGTTGAAATACTTCAAGACTTAATAGCCTTCCATGGGGTTTTCAGCGCACCATGTAAAAAAATGACACCAATTGAGATTTATCCATATCCAGAAAAATCGACAATTCCAACCACTATAGTCTTTTAGGATTTCTTCCTTATTGTTTGGCACCTCTGTCCCCCAAGTGCATAACATTTTTTTTCTCCACAGACACCTTATGTGTTATGAATCTTATTTAGATTTCTTAAATGCGGGCATCTTTGTTCGGGGTATAGTTCTACAATTTTCATTCCATGAAATACAATTGCGACAATAATAGATTCAATGCTCGATAGAAAGACTAAGTTATGGAAAGAGATCACTCTCCATGGGCATGCCTTAACCCTCAAAGATCCCTAGGATCAGTCCCCTGAAACCCCTCTAATTCCAAAGAAATTGAGAGAAGGAGAAGGGAAAATTATTATGAGAAGAGTAATTACCAATCATATGCCTCCACTATTATCTCGTAATGAAGCTTTCATAGAGATATAGTGCTTTCTGCTGATAGGAAGAAAAGCCTGGACAAGGAACAATTCATGCCACTTCATTTCCCATATTTTGTACTAAAACTTTCAGGTTTGCTTGCTTGTTGCTCATTAGCATTATCAAGATGGGTTTAAGAAACTCAAAAATAAAGGGTGAGATGATATGGAGGATGATATATTTATTTCTTATTTGCCTATCTATTAATGATAAAGTGGTATACACTTCTTATAATATTATCTCTATAAACTATAATCACTATATATTATCTAAAACAAATTTAATTTAAATGTTTATCAAAATTATGTCTACTCATAATAATAAATTAGTAATATAAATAATATCTCTAAACCATAATCACTAAATATCTTTTAAAATATATTTAATTTAAATGTTTATCAAAATTATGTCTACACATAACAATTAATTAATTAGTAATATAAATTCTTTCTTTTAAAATTAAATTAATTAGCGAAAAAAATAATGTTATAATTTAAATCTAGACTACAAAATTTAATTTTTCAAATTTTTTTTTTTTACTATCTTGTTTTTAATTTTTTGATAAGAAAATTATATCATTTTATTATATTAAAATTGTATTTTATTTTATATAAACATCTCTTTTAAAATTAAATTAATTTTAATTTTTTGTAATAGTTAGTTATTAAATTATACTCAATATATATAATTACAAAATGGATCATTCATATATATATATTATTTTCATATTTTTATTATATTACACTTAGTTATAATATTACTTGAGTTTTTAGCCTATGAACTGTTTGTAATAGTTAGTTATTAAATTATACTCAATATATATAATTACAAAATGTATCATTCATATATATATATATATATATATATATATATTACATATTTTTATTATATTACACTTAGTTATAATATTACTTGAGTTTTTAGCCTATGAACTGTATTTAAAATTGCATTTTTATATTAATTATTATTTACTACTTCCACAAAATTAATTATCTTAGTTGTTTTGGCCAAATTAAAATTTAAAGTTTAGAAAATTGAAATAAATTTTAATATTTTTAATTTAGAAGATGAATAAAAATTAAAAAATCTTGAAAATCTATCATTAACAACGTTTTCATTTTAATTTAATTTAAATTTATTTTCACCAAAAATATATTAATAACTAGTCATTTTTCTTCTTTATTTTATTTTCAATTATTATTATTTAATTTTGTATCTTATATCCCTCTCCTTAATGTTATTCCTCATTTTTTTATTTTTTCTATTTTTCAATAAACACCTCATTTTTGTCATATTTTTTTTTTTTCTAAAAAATTACGAATCTAACCAATTATATTTTTTAAATCTAATAATTTAATTTTTTACTCTAAATATCTATCAACACTTTTTTTTTAATTTATTTACTTTTAATAATAAATCATAAATAACCTATCCACTCATAATAAAAAATATTTTAAAATTTCATAATAATTTATTTTAAAATAAATTTAAATAACTATTTTTAAAATAAATTTAAATAACTATTTTCAACTATTAGCATTTAATATATTTTAAATTCTACATATTATTACATTTTAATTTCCAAATACATTTTTCCTAAACAAATATATATTATCATACTATTTTCTATAAATAATCACTCTATGATATTCCATCAAATCAATTACTCTATGATATTCCCTGCTTGTGATGATATATCATACTTCTTTATTCAATAAAATGTGAAGGCTACTTACAAAGTGGCAATATATTTTCCTTTAGTCAATAAAATATATAAACTCTTTTAATCAATAAAATATAAAATATAAAGTCTCATCATTGAACACCACATCACTATGCACTAAGCAATTTATTTAGTGCTCAACACATCACATCATGTCCGAGATAGAATATAACATCCTAAAGAACAATTTAATAGTTCATTTTAACTTTTTACAATTTATAAATATTTATCAAAACAATTTTTTATCATTTTATTATTTTAATAATAAATAATAAATAAAATATCCTTTTAAAAAATTAAATATTTTAAAATTTTATATAAATTATTTTTAAATAAATCTAAATAATAAATTTTACACAAGAAAAAATTTCGATGACAATCACATTAGAAACCATTTGCTGACCCGTTTAGAACCATCCAATGTGGTTCATCATGAGAGAAATATGGAGAATGGGAAAATTTTCAACGGCTAGTAGGAAAAGATGCTTAATAAATAATTAATGAAGGTCAAATAAAAAATAATGACAATAACAATATTAATATTAATAAATAAAAGTGTGAAAAATATGGTCAAAATAAAATCGAGATCAAATTAGTAATACTAAAAATTCTCCATATGATCCAATGGTGAGAGATTAATAAACTGATTGTGAATAATTATATAAAATAAATAAATGATTTATTTATATAAACCAAAAAATGCAATAATGAGGCTAATAGAAGTTACTTTGAAACTTAAAAACAAATAAATAAATTTATTTTAACAAACATATATATATATATATATGGCAAATAAAAACAATAATAAATAAATAGGATATTATTTAAATTAAAAGAATTAAAATTGAGAGTTTTATATAAATTTATTAAAAGATTAATAAAACAAAATTAAATATATAACTTACGGGAAGATAAAAATTAAAGGAATAAAAAGGTAGGGACCTAACAACTACTAATTTTCCAGCCATCCTTTCTATTTAAATTACTAGACCTTCTTTCAATCTCTAAGACTTACCTAAACTTCCACTGATGAAATTAATCGACCCTTCCAATGACCCTGCAATAACCCAAAATTCTTCAATGCAAATATATTAATTTTTAATAATACACAAATATATTCTAAATTATAATTACATTTTACAAATTAACTTTATATATATTAAATTCTAAATATATTTTAAATATTAAACTAATATTATTATGTTATTATTAACGTAATATTTCTTTTTTATAATGAAATTATTGCTCTCACTACTTCACCAACTACCTTATTTAATATTCTATAATGTTCTTTGTATATAACTATATACCATATTTCTTTACTCGATGAAATTTAAAAACTCCTTAAAATATATTTCTTTTCTTTTTTATTTCTGGTTTATAATGAAATTATTGCTCTGGCTACTTCACCAACTCCCTATTTAATATTCTATTATGTTCCCTGTATATGACTATATACCGTATTTATATATCCATATTTTTTTAGTCAATAAAATTTAAAAACTCTACCATGCACAAAATGCCTTATTTCCTCTGCAAAGCCTATTAATGCTCCAGACGTACCAATGCCATGCTCTAAATGATATGCCGTAAATGATACCCTCTGGAGTCTGTACTCTCTTTCTCAAATGAGGCGGTTAGCTCATTAACGCGCGGAACTCGGAATTTAAGTCATTCCACGTACAATAGTTGACGTACTCTTCCCATTTGTTTTAATACCTCCATTGTGAGGTAGTTCAATGTGTACAAATTGTTCCTTAGTGCGCCAAACCTGTAGATGTAATTTTTTTTATTTTTTTATTTGCTCCAAGTATGTCTGGAGTATTCATATTCATATATTTTTCATAAATAGGTTTTTTTTTGGTTTTTTTTTTTTCAGCATTTCTAGATAAAATAGAATTGAATTGAATAGAATAGATTTTTTTTTTCAAAATTTAATGATATTATTTTCGTTTAAATTGTGATTTTAGTTATTTAAAATAGTTTAAAAAAACAATAATGGCATATTAATTGTGCTTAAAGTATTAAATGAAGTTTTAATATTGTGTTTTTATAGATCTAACCCTCAGATATTACTTTGTTGATTTAGTGATAACATTGTGTTTTCATTGATCCAATTCTAAGATATTACTTTGTTGATTCTAGATAAAGTGATAGAGGATAACTTTATTTAAGACTTTCATTTTTATCTGAATTTTTATTCAAAGTTTAAATTTTATTTTTTATTATGCATTTAAATCTTATGAAGAGAGGTTGAAAATACAATATTTGTGATTTTCATTTTTATCTGAATTTTTATTCAAAGTTGAATTTTATTTTTTATTATGTATTTAAATGTTATGAAGAGAGGTTGAAAATACAAAATATTTGGGGAAAATAAATTATTCAAAAATGTCTTCATTCAATTGAATAAAATATTTTAATTTTAATTTTACATTCAATTTTTATGAAAAAATTGTTAAAGTTGAAAATACAAATTATTTGTGGGGTAATAAATTAGTCAAAAAATGTCATAAGCTTAATTGAATCAAACATCTATAAAGCACAGAGAGCTTTGAAAATCTTTTTGGCTGCTAGTGTTTTTCCCTAGTCTATGCTTTAATGTGTGAATATTTTGCAAATCTCTTTTGTAGTTCGTTCAATGGTGAATCTCAATGATCCGACGAAAAAGATAGTTTCTCTTGTAGGCATGGTTGCCGATAAAGCAAGAACTTCTTCGATTTTGTACAGTTCCATGCTGAAATATGGTTTGGTCTTTTGGTGGTTTTAGAGGTTCCTTCCCTCAATGTCCCTTTGGATGAGGAAGCTTTCAATTGTGAAAAATATTTTGTGGAGCAAGGTTTGATATGCAAGTTTAATAGGTTTGGTCGTGGCTGACAGATCTGTACAAATGGATCTTTGAGACTTGGAAACCTCTTTTGAAAGATGAACTAAACACTTTCGATATGGCACGAGGTTTTTGACAATATCGAGGACAAGAAGGTCATTTGTGAAGATGGGTCGTGGTTTTGGGGTAGTATTGGTCTCTTCATGCAACCCTAGACTGCCACTTTTGATTCAATAACGGATTTAATATCCACAACTCTAGTTTGGGTAAGGCTTCTGAATCTTCCTCTGCATCTTTGGAATTTTCATCACTATTCTTTATTAGGAATGCTTTAGGAAAGTTTTATTGTAGTAGCGTGAAATTGAATTTTTTTTAAGACTACTTATTCTAAAATATGTGTGGAGATGGAATTCAACAAGGCTTTTCCCACTAAAATTAATTTGACGATTCAAAATTATGTTTGAGTCCAAAAGCTCGACTATGAAAATGTTTCATTCTAGTGTAGAGCATGCTATGAAACATGGTATGTAATTAAAAATTGCCCAAAATGTTCACAGAACAACAAAGATTAGAAAAAAAATTGAAGGCCCAAATGGTGGAAAGGAGCGGTTGATCACTACACGATATACAAAGAGGAAGTCTTTGGACAATAAAGAATTAGAAGATAAGTAGGAAACAAATACTCCCAAAGAAAATGTAACAATCACAACACATATCAAACAGGAAAAATGCATGGTAGTGAGCATTCTCCGAAGTCAGTGAAAGTGGAAAAGCGACAAACCTTCGTGGAACATAGATACTCTTCTGAATCCACAAGAATTTTTGCTGGAAGAATTCCAAAATAGCAACACTCACTCACCGAAGAACATTTTGCTTAAATTAGCAGAAAACAAGTGTTGGACTCAAGTTGGAAAGAAAGGAAAAAGTATTTCACCAAGGAAAACAAGAATTAGACTAAATCAAAATAAAAGTGGTGAATAAAGGAATGTAGATGTGTCTAGATATTAGGGAGTTTTTGGATAATTTTTAGTTGGAAAGGGATTGAAATTTTTATCTCTTTGGGAACTAGATTGAGGGTTTGGATTGAGCCTCCTTACTCAATTTCAAACTTGCAAGGAAGATTGGAATATGTTAAAGTTATGGCCTTGTAACGGAGATTTGTTTTTTAAACAAAACATATAGTATTTATATTATAATAGTTGGATATGTGGCCATAACCATTTGCATGCTTTAGTGATTTTCAAGTTTTGCAAATTTGAAATCCAAACCCTCAAGTGAGTTCCCCATGACACAAATTCCAGTCTCTTTCTAACTAAATTTTTTCCAAAAACCCACAATATTGAGATACATCATTTACGTTCAATTTTTCACTATTTTGATTTTGATTTAGTCTAACTTCTTGTTTTTCTTGGTGATTTTTTTTACCTTTCTTTCCAACCTGAGTCCAACCCACATTTTCTACACATTATAGCCGGTCGTTCTTTGGCAAGTGCACGTTGCTATTCTTGAACTCTTCCTCATCGGTCTGATCTGCCCAAGAAGTTTTATTTTCAATGTTATTTCGTGTGGTTTCTGAAGGAGATCCATATTCCACGAGGATTTGTTGTTTTTCCACTTTCACTGCGTCCGAAGAATCGTTACTAGAATATAGAGGATCCATATTGTTATGCATTTTTTCCTTGGATTTTTTTTGTTGGAGATACATTTTCTTTGATTGAGTCAACTTCCTTCTTGTCTTCTAGTTCCTTCTTATCTTGAAGCTCTTCCTCTTTGTATACTATATAGTGATCACCTTGTGCTCCTTCCCACCATTTGGGTTTTTAGGATTATTTTCAATCTTCTCTATTCTAAGAACATGTGGGGTAGTTTTTAATTACATGCCCTATTTCATAACACAATTTACAATGAAAAGAAATATTCTCATAGTCATGCTTTTGGACACAAACATAGTTTGGAGCCGTTAGATTAATCTCCTTGGGAAAATATTTGTTGAAGTCAATATCCATACATATTCGGGCATAAGTAGTATTGTAATATTTTCTAGTTTTGAAACAACTACAATGAAACTTTTTCAACACATTCTCAATTGATGAAAGCTATGGGAGATTCCAAAAATGCAAGGGATGGCTCGCATGACCATGGGGCATGGCATTGGTACGTCTGGAGCATTAATGGGCCTATAGCAGAGGAAATAAGGCTTTCCATCAGATGGCGCATATCATTTACTATTGCTTGTCACAGATGGCTCGCATGACCATGGGGCATGGCATTGGTACGTCTGGAGCATTAATGGGCCTATAGCAGAGGAAATAAGGCTTTCCATCTGGGACAAGCAACAGTAAATGATATGCGCCATCTGATGGAATGTGTGTAAGCTTGTCAGGCGTTGAGAATTGACTTGACACGTAGCTAGTATTTATGATCTGTGTGTAAGCACGTAGCTCGTATTTATGATCTTTTTAATAAAAATATTTTATTATATCTTATTTCAGAATTTGTGAAATATATATGTTTTAGATTCTAAGTGGTTTTACTTTTTACAATTACGTTTAGGTTTTAGATTTAAATAGTTTTACATTTCTGTTACCGTTTAGGTTTAGGACTATAATGTTGGGTTTACATTTCTTTTTAGGTTTTTAAAGTTTAGATTCTACTTTTAATATAAGGATTTTCATTTAACTTTTAGCTTTAATATTATTTTTTAGGTTTAAAGTTTTAGAATATGTTTAATATTATATTTTAGGTTTAATATTTTAATTTTAGATTTTATGTTTTAAGTTTTAGGTTTTTAAGTTTAAAATTTAGATTTTAATATTAGATTTTAGGTTCAAGTTTCAGATTTACTTTTTGATTTTAGATTTGATTTTAGGGTTTTTAAGTTTATAAATTTTAATATTAGGCTTTAATGTTTAGGTTTTAGATTAAATATTGGGTTTTAGATTTTAAGTTTTGAAATACTATTTAATAATAATATGATTTTTAATCTTTACATTAATGTAATGATTATTAACAATATTATTATTATGTATTATTCAAAATATTTTAAGTTTAAATATTAATAAGTTTAATATTAATTGTTATATAATATTAATATTTCAGAAATGACAAGAAATTTATTATCACTGATGAATTCAAACTCAAAACGAGAGATACAAATTTCTTCTACAATCCATAGAATAGAAAATCACAAGGTAGAAAGACATGCAATGACATGCAACCATCAAAACACAAGGAACACAATGATTTTACAAGGGAACCCAACTGGGAAAAACCCCTTCACTTCTTTTCATTAATCAGATGATAATGAGAAACTATTACAATGTAATCTCCAAGCTCTGAAGCACACACTCCACTGTAAAATTGTTCTTCTGAATTACTACTCGACAACACTTTGCCTATTCAAGTGCCCCCAAATTCCTCCTATTTCCTTGCACAATTCACAAGAAATTCAACTCCTAAATAATAGGGGAATTCCCTATTTACTTGCACAATTCCCAAGGAATTAATAACTTGTTTAATTCAAAAGCATTGTACACTCAACTATTATACAATTGATAATTACAATGTGCAGTTTCCTCCACTCTAGCTAGGAAATTCAAATTACATGCATGCCTAAGCTATGTTTAGTTGATTCACTAGTTAACTAAGAAATCACTTAGTTGACAACAGTCGTAACTACTCAACTCACTCAACTAATTACATGAGCTCAGTTAATTGAGTTCAACTGAAAAGAATTGAACTAGATTGCTAAATTTTAGCAATCACTACATGCACAACTCTACTCCAAGCCTTCAAACTCGAATGTGTTGATCTAACTAGTAGACATGACCATGTCACTCTAGCTAACTACAATCAAAGTCATCCTACTGATGTGGAAAACTCAATTTGACTAGGACAAGTCGAATTGAGCCTTTCTTATTGGAATTTAATATTAATTATTTAAAACATTAATATTAATAAATATCATCATAAGTAATAATAATAATAACTTTTTAAAATAATATTGTTAATAACATCATTAATATAGTATTAATAGTGTTTAAAAAATAAAATTAGTAACCTTATTAATAGTAAATTTTATTAACATAAATATTACTAATAATATTTAAAGTATAATATTTAAGGCTCTCAAGGAAAACCTGGTGACATCCGAGAACCAACAAAATATGTATGCAGACAGAGGTCATGTGGAGAGATGGTTTGAGGTGGGGGACTTGGTTTAGCTTCACCTTCGGCCTTACATACATACTATGCTGAAGTAGAAGGGGGGCGAGAAGCTTAAGCCTCGCTTCTATGGGCCATATAGAGTCATCCAAAGAGTGAGAGAGGTAGCATACGAGTTGGAGTTGTCTCATGGGATCCGGATACATAAGATTTTCCATTTGTATTGCCTGAAGAAGGCCTTGTGACAGTGCATGACAACAACCACCTAGTTCCCCCCTATAGATGATGAGGGGCACTTGGTGCTCCAGCCAGAGGCCATCTTAGACACCAAGGAGAGGCACTTGAGGAGCCAAGTGGTGAAGGAATACTTGATTCAGTGGAATAACCTTCCAGATGAGGATGCCACTTGGGAAGGGGAGCAGATCCTCTAGCATCCATCACTGCAGTTGCTAGCCATTGGGAGGGAGGACTGTAATATTCCTAATTTGTAGTTTCGCTAATTAGAATATTAAATTCTGATAACATTTTCTCTCTCTAATGTTAGGCAGAAATAAGATGGGTCGGGAACCCACAAATAATATTTAGGAAAAGATAAAGTCTATTTCTATAGTTCCCAAGGGAAAAATTGCGGCTTTAGTGGGGTCCGAGTGGCTAGCATTGAATGGAGGCAATTTCTTAGATGGCAATGTGAGGGGGGTTCGAAAGAGGCTGCGCTAGGAATGGAATGTGTGTGTACACTTGTCAGGGAAATTAGGAAACTTCACAGTTGAAGGCAAGTACTATAGGGATTGAATTCGATACAATTTACACTATAAACTAATATCATGACTTTAATTCGATGTTTGAAGTTCCATTCTCATTACTATGTGACATATGGAATGATTCTTGGATTTAATATTTATAGGTAGATTTACATGAGAAGAATATGTTAATATGTGTATGAATAGAAGACAAGTTATTGAATTTTTTACTTTTGAGATGTACACGTGTGTAAATCTAAAATAATAAAAATATTTCATTTTATTACTTTTAAATTAAATAGGTTTAGTTATAGTTTGAGGCATAATTATTGTAATAAGGGGCAATGGTGATGGAAAATAGGGCATTAAAATGATATTATATGATAAATTTAACCTCATTATGACAATTTCATTCAAAGAATCCATAGTTCTCTCTAATGATAATATCTTGAATTATTGTAGGTATGATGTTTATAATAAAATAAATTAAAAATTATTTGTGGCATGCCTTATTGTAGATATAATGTTTATAAGAGAACAAGTACACACAATAGGAATGATGGAGGATTAGAGTTTCACAAAATAATAGTTTAAAAGTAGTGTAGGTTAACTATGTACATGATCTCAGCAAAGGCTTTTTCATCTTTAGAATGGGAGGGACGTGGCCTTAAATATTAGTTTGAAATCCAAGAGTTATCCTAATTTGAAGTTTGGGAGAAAAATAGGTCATCCTAGGTATGCATCCCTAGTTCTAAGTATAAGGTAGGCCTCTATAGAAAAGTAATAATTCTCCTCTCCATTTGGCCTAGTAGGTGAAAAATCATTTAAACATATTTTAAAAGAAAAATAAAAAATTAATATTTTATATGAAATAAATATGATAGAAATATCAATTTCCTAATTTTTTAGGACTATTATATACATATTATAAAAAAAAATTCTTAGCATCCATACTTTCTAAATGATTCTCTTGTGTTATTATTCAATAATGTAAGTTTCATATGGCTCATTAATTATTGCAACAAAAACACTTGATCTAATTTAATCATACTATGATTTTTGGATTCATTGGATTTCTATATTATAAGTGAAAATAATGTATATATGTTATTTCCATGATATATCTTATTTCCACTATATCCCATGTAGTTACATCCTTTTGTTAACTTCCTACACAATTCCAAATGAACTAAGGACCAATTGATTATCATTTAATTCCACCACAACTTTTCTATTCTTAGGTGAATTTTTTTTTCTTCACTCTCAATACCTACACAACTTTCAACATTTGTAAAATAGAATGTTTGAAACATCTAGCTACTATTATTATTAACGACTACATTATTAGTACAAATTCAAAAAATATATTATTATGTTTGTCATATATTATTTTTTTTTATAATTAATAATGATAATAATAACTTCTTCTTTTTTAAGTTATAATTTAGTTAAATTTTAGAGTAGATGGTGATAGTGTGTTATGTTAAGGCACTTCATGGTGTAAAAGTTACCTGTTCGAAAATATAAATTCAAAAAATATATTATTATGTTTGTCATATATTAATTTTTTTTTATAATTAATAATGATAATAATAACTTTTTTTTTTAAGTTATAATTTAGTTAACTTTTAGAGCAGATGGTGATAGGGTGTTATTTTAAGGCACTTCTCTGTGTAAAAATTACTTGTTCGAAAATATGTGGGAAAAAACCCATCCACACTAAGGTGAATCCACATCTCAAAAAAATCTTACACACTTCTTTGTGTTCATACTGCAAATATTGTTTGTGCCCTATTTATAGATAAATAAAGGAATTGTTAAAATATAAATATATATATTAAAAAAAAAAAAAAAAAAAAAAAAAACTACACCACTTATCAATAAATTTTTCATCTTTAAATGTTAGTATTGAAGTGGTAAAGGCTCAAAACTTTATCAATTTTTGCAGATTTTATTATAAGGCATGTATTTTGTACTTTAAAACTTTAGTTTTCCTTTTCATAAATTCAAAATTAAAATAAATTTGAATTCATATATATGCTCTCTTCATGTACATGATACATCTATTATTATAACTAAGCAAAGTTCCATGGTATGATATGGTTTTACATGCATGCAACATTGAATAAGATATAAATTTAAGTAATTTAACTTGCAAACTTTATAATTTGTAAATGAAACAAAATAAATCCATTCTAACTACATTCATCAATAGTAATGTAACATTGATAGAATATAACATTAAATCCACATCATGAATTTAAAAGCCAATGAAGACATTGTCATATACACAAGTTCACATTCTTGTACTTGTATTATACTTATACATTAACTAATGTAGTAAATTGGTGAAATTATACTTATACGTTAACTAATGTAGTAAATTGGCCAATACTCTGAGGTATCAATCCTGTAAGATTCATTCCCGATAAATTGTTGGAAACAAGACGTATTCGTAACTTCTTGCAATTTCAGCGAAAAATAATAAAACGTAAAAATGAAAATTGAGCTTACATTTCTGAAATCCTTCTAACGGGAGTGTTTTTATCATAGCCTATTACTTCCCAGTTGATTATAAAACAAGGATTAGAAATCTAGTTTTTTTTGTCGAATCTTGTTTTGATAGGGTCAAGAGCCTCAATTGCAGGGTTAACACTACTTTGTTATGCCTAATTCATCAAATTCAACATGATGAGCAATGTTATAAAAAATGGGCACTTCTTGTTTTCTATGTATGTTTCTAGTTCCATATCAAAGATGAAGTAATTCTGAAAAGCATTGATTATGGGACCATAAGTCGAATTAGGGACCTTCACGAGTGACAATGTGTATTGTTTCATGTTTAATGAGAGGGATAGCTCCAACGTAGAATAATTTCGCACTAGAGTTATGATATCAGTGCGTTGTTGACCATTTATGAAAATGTTAAAAGATCTCGTTTAACTCATATTAACCATCTGTATTTCTGCAAAATATAAGTGCAGGAAAGAATTGGTCCCTCCTCTTAAAATTTCATATAACCCTGGCGATGCATGGTTGGCTGTAACCTACATTCTGATCAAGCAAAGATACAAAGCTCTTCCATAAATCATCTGGGGTTGATATGTTACGCCAACCAAAATGTGCGACAAAAAGGTGAATGTTGAGCTACGAAACGAGCTCTGATATGAATATATGGAAAGAAAATTTGTTTAACCAGTGGATTATTGTGCCCATGATTTATAGTAGGATAATGTCTATGGGGGTGATGGGTGATTTGTGTTGGCCATAACGATCAAATATACAGAGTGGCCCTAACTGCTCATAAGGATATCTTTGGGTATTTTCTTTACAGGTGGGGACACTTTAATGTTGTAGAAACAGGTACAGGTATGGCAGAGATGGGGACACTTCAATGTTGTAGAAACAGGTACAGGTATGGCGAAAATGGAGACACTTCAATGTTGCAGAAACAGGTACATGTATGGCGGAGGAAGGAAGGTGTGTAAGCATTGAAACATATCAGAGGATGGCGGGGGAGTACATAACTGTGAATGCATTTCAACGTTGCAACAGGCAGGCAACAGGTATGCATGCGTGGAGAAAGGGGAAAATCTCGACAGATGGTGAATTTTCATTAGTTGGAGGGATGAACACATGGATAAATCTAATTAGTTGGAAGGGCGATAAGCAAGCTCTCCCATTGGTTGGGGTGAACAGTGTTTGCCCACCCCAATCCAGCAAAGAAAGCGCCTCAGGCGTAATTAAGCTACTCCTTATTTATATCTTTTATTTTAAATAATAATTAGCTAAAACATTATTACATGTATCATGTATTTTAAATTTTAAAAATCAACTATAAATTTTAGCAATTATATAGAACTCACATTTATCAATTTACATTAATGAAATATATTTTTTATTATAAAATAAAACAAATAAATAAAATACCATTTAAATCTTATTGTGGAACCAAAAAAATACCTAATTGATAATATATTAAAAACAAATTTGATATAAAAATTTATTTTTACTAAATATTATAAACAAATTTAACTTAAATTTTATATTTATTAAATAACATAAAGTATAACATAACTTCTTCTTTTTTTAAATTGTAATGGTAGAAATTGTGATGTATATACATTTTTAAATTTGAATTTCACACTGGTTAATATATTTATAAATGTCCTAAACATTAAATTTCAAATATTATATTTTAAATCTGGAGCTAAAAAGTCATAAATTTCCATTAAAAAAATGATTTATTAAAAATTTTAAAATTATAAAATTAAACATCAGTATTGCAAAAAAATAAATACATACAAAACTTGTCATAAGAATAAAAACATATAAAACTAAGGACCACATCTTTATGCTTGAAGATAAAGTGAGGAATGTCTGCCAGCGGGTCTCCACGGAAGAGGTAGACGCCTACATCAATTGGATCCTGAATCCTGAACTCACGAGGGCGAGGGAAAAAATCTTCGGCAAAGATATTGAGCTCTACTCGCACACTAAGACAATGTTGGCTCTGGCTTTGCAGGAACAACGAGACAGTCGCAACGTGGTGGAAAATAAAATTGACGCCCTCATAATTTTTTTTATATATGTGGGTGAGGTTCATCATCGTCATTTTGTTGACACAAATTCTCCCCATTACACCATGCTCAAATGAAGAATAGCCAACTGGCATGGTATTCCAGAGATCAAAGGGGAGGCAGCAAGCCCTTCCATGACTGCTAAAGCCCATAACATCACTCATGAAGGCAACACCTCGGAGAGCCCCATCAGCCTCGATGATTACCCGAGGGATGACACAGCATAAAGGCTTGCTCAATCCTTTGCCAGGTTTCTTTTTGCTCATGTCAGGACTTCTTATGTTCTATTCAAACAATGGTATTGTATGGTTTCTCAGCATGTCTAACCCTTCTCTCTATGTGAGGTCAGGTTGGCCTTTTTTGTTTTGGGCTATGCTCCCACTCTTTTGTAACTACATCACCCCCTCAGCTAAATCCAATGTAAATCACCTCCCAAGAGGGTCTACTCTTCTCTATCGGTTCTTTCCTCAACATGTTGAAGCTTCTTCTCTCACCAAGCTACTCACTGTGTAATCTTATTTTCCATGATCATTCCCCTCCCCTTGATTTCCAATCATCCCACCTTGCCTGCAACATATGTATACACGGCCTTCAAGCTCTTCGTGACATTCCCCTGCAAGCTTTCTCCCAAGCGCTCCCTCTCCCCTTACTTATCAAGGTTATGCCTTGCATCTCATCCCAAGCGCTCCCTCTCCCCTTACTTATCAAGGTTATGCCTTGCATCTCAACCCCGCAGCATTCTGCTCTCTACACCCGTTAAGCCCAGCTCTCAGCGTAATCTATCCCACAGCCTTCTATTCTCCACACCCTCCATCATCACACCTCGTTGCAGCTAAGACTCTCTTGCCCTTGGGAGGCGAGGCTATAGTTGCAACTCGCGATGGTCCTCCCATAGCAACCTCCAACAGCTAGAGCGGCCACAACTGTGAAAAAATGAAACCAATATCTATGAGAACACCATCTCTCAAGAAACTAAGGACCACATCCTTAACCATGAAGACAAAGCCAGGAATGTCCACCAACGGGTCTCCACGGAAGAGGTAAACACCTCCATTTTAAGTCATTAGTGGACATCAAGGAAGTTTCATATTCTATCATCTAATGCTCCTTTCATGTGGACAAATTTTGAGTTTTACAACTTATACCATTGATGGGAGTATAATTTATTTTGTTCAATTCATGCTTTTGTACCATTTGCATGTTTTAGGTATTATAAGGGTATTAAATAATGAAAATCATAGCCCCTACAAGGATGATACCATTTTCGGATTTTCATATTATAGAGAAGCTAGTGTGGATGTTGTGAAGTACAATTTATTACAGCTGAATATTGACCATTTAAAAGGCAATGTACAGTTTGGTAGCCACGTGAATAATTTAGTTTTCTCGTTTTCATTATTTTGAATACAAAATTAAGCATCGGCTAATTTTGAGGATGTTGTTTCTGTGCACGAAGTATGTTTGAGAGTGAATATGTAAAAATCTATTTGGTTTATTTATTTGCGCAGGACCTTGAATCAAAAAAGATTTAGAATCATTTAACCATTCTTATGAAATGCTAAGTTTAAAATACAAAAAAGGGCATATAGATGGAGGAGGAGGATTTGCTCCATACTTTTAGGTGCTTCTTCATTGAATTTAAGAGTGAAAATATATGGAATTTTTGCTTCTTTAAGAGTAATTATATTAAATTTCATTTCATGGCAATTCACGTGAAGAAAGAAGGCCTATAATTAATTATTGAAGATTTCCATTATGGTAATGTTGGCATATTTTTAAATTTTTATCTTTTCCCGTATGGACCTTTCATTAGTTACAATGTGTAAATGGTCAAAACTCATAATATGTTTTGATTTTTCCAAAACAGAAAAGTAATTATATTTGAAAAAGGAATACACATGTTATTCCTCTTATATATTGTTGAGGGTGTCCATTTTTTATTCGGCTGTGGCAACCTGTAAATTCACCTATGCATATAAATCTACCTAAATTTGAATACAACAGAAACAAAAACAAAAATCCATCTCACTATCCACTAATACATATAATGAACATAAATTATTCCCTTCTTTCAACATTGTAAATGAAATATTCTGCAAAACACTCTATACCCTGATGTCTATTGCTTCCATGACAGTGCCATCAACAATTTCCCATATACTTACAGTATCAGCTGAGAGCTCCATTGTTTCCTTAGATAGTTTATATGCCTGGACATTTAACTCTCTGAAAATATGCTTGAAAGAGAACCATTTGAAATAGTGAAAGGAATCATTTTCCTTAGTTCCGTATTGCAACAAAGGGAAGTCGAAATTGAGTTCTTGTTTGGTCACTTGTTTGTAAGATTCGTTTCATTTAATAGAAAATGTTCAGAAATTTTAGAAGATTAGATTTGACAGAAGCAAGAACTTGAGGACGAATGGAGGAAATTCTGTCGTTGGCCTTTTCTGCCCGTTCATGTTAAAATTGGAAATATCTATCGTATTTATTGCTATTTATTTCATACTAAAGGTCCTATACCATTCAAGAATTTATTTTTTCTATTTTTTTATTTTGTCTTTCTGAACCTGTGTAGCCCTCATACCTTTGTAGTACCTCTGATTTGTTTTGGAGTTGCATAAGGCATTCTCAAATTTGTCTTTTACTATAGTCCTATTGACTACATTTTAAGTTGTTAGTGGACATCAGGGAAGTTTCATATTCTATCATTTGTTGCCCCTTTCATGTGGACAACTTTAGAGTTTGGCAGCTTATAACAATGATGGGAGTATATTTTACTTTGTTCAATTCATGATTTTGTACCATTTTCATGTTTTAGGTATTACAAGGGTATCAAACAATGAAAATCATAGCCCCTTCCAGGATGATACCATTTGCTGATTTCTCTATTGTAGAGAAGCTAATGTGGATGTTGTGAAGTACAATTTATTACAGATGAAGATTGACCATTTAAAAAGCAGTGTACAGTTTGGTATTCAGGTGAACAATTTAGTTTTCTAGTTTTCATTATTTTGAATACAAAATTAAGCCTCGACTAATTTTGAGGATGTTGTTTCTGTGCATGGAGTATTTTTTAGAGTGATGATGTTAAAATCTATTTGGTGGATTTATTTGCACAGGACCTTGAATCAAACAAGATTCAGGATCATTTAACCATTCTTATGAAATGCCAAGTTTAACATACAAAAAGGGCATATAGATGGGGGAGGAGTGTTTTCTCCATAGTTTCAGCAGCTTCTTCATTGAAGTTAAGAGGGAAAATATATGGAATTTTTTCTTCTATAAGAGTAATTATATTAAATGTCATTTCATGGCAATTCACGTGAATAAAGAAGGCCTAGAATTATTGAATATTTCCATTATGGCAAGGTTGGAATATTTGTAAATTTTTATCTTTTCCCGTATGAACCTTTTATTAGTTACAATGTGTGAATGGTCAAAACTCATAATATGTTTGGATTTTTCTAAACAGAAAAATAATTATATTTCAAAAATAAATATTTCAAGTTGCTCCTATATATATAATAATAAAACAAATTAAAAATAAGATGCACAAAGTTAAAATTTATATTAGATTTTATTATAAAAAATAGTATTTATTTACTTTTTATAAACATTATTTATTCATTTTTAATAAGAATGGATTGACTAGCTGTATCAATTTCATCTTTTTATTAATAAAAATAAATCATTTAAAAGTTAATATATAAAATAATAATAAAACAAATTTTAAAAAAAGACACACAACATTAAAATTTATTTCAGATTTTATTATAAAATTTATTTCAGATTTTATTATAAAAATAGTATTTGTTTACTTTTTATAAATATTATTTATTCATTTTTAATAAGAATGGATTGGAATGATGAGGATCATAAGAAGAATAATCCAGCAGCTCGGCAATTCCAGAAATGTTGAGGATTTTAAGCTTCTTCAATTGTCACATGGATTGAGGCAGTGATGTGATTTGGTTCAAATACACGTCAGTTCTCAAATTCACCAGACTCGTGACGGATTTGGGCACACTGCAGCAAGAAATTAATATTGGAAGCAAATTCAGATGAATGCGATCAAGAAAGTTTATATAAAGATGCAATATTTCTGTATTTACTACCTTCATATTGTTATTAGAAAGGTCAATTTTAGCGATGGAGCATCTGTGCGGAGTGGCGAGTTAAAAAGTACAAGTTCTTTAAGTTCGTGGAGAAGCTGTTCATGAGGGTCTTGCTTCTTATTTCCCTTAATATCAACTTCGGAACTTGAGATTGCTAAATTCTCGGACTTCTTTATAATGCTGTCGTACATTTGATAGAACTCATTAAGTTGTATAACGGCTCTGTGTGGAGCCTTTTCTTCTTCTGCAAGTCTTTTAGCCTCGGCCTCACCTTCCATTGCAGCCTGCATTAATTAATCCATGCATTTAATTTATGCTGCAAAACTGTAAAACTAGAATTCACAAAAGAAAGACGGGAGTCTGATGTGAGCCGACCTTGGCAGCCTTGCAGAGCGAGATATCCATGTCTGGGGAATTGGAGATAGTTGCGATGGCTTTGATCTTCCAAGTCAATGCGGGTTATGGCTTTCCGCAAACTTTTTACAAGATTTTGACTTGGCCTTGTTCCAAGGCTTTAGTGCTCTGCTGCAACCACAGCGGACGCCATTGTTTCAAACCTTGGCTGCGTCTTCAAAGATCCAAAGGGATACCACATGTGTGACGAGCTGAGGAGCACAATCCCGCATAACATTGACGAGCTCTGGACAGCTCTCTGGAAAAACAGCGTTCTAGACAAATCCCGCGCAATTCAAATTCAAATCAATGATGGGGGATATCAATGTTGGGAGGTGTGGACGAAGGTGCGTATGGGCCCAGCTGTTGATAGTCGCTCAAGAGTTTAATGCAATTAAAACAGTCGGAGGTACAGTCGTCAACAGATTTTTCTGCTCGTTTTGATGATCGATGTTATGGGCATGGACATGGGATGTCTAGCGATATTCGTACTCTTAACAGCATTAATGGTAATGGACGAATAGAATAAGAAATATTGGTTGCCTTCCGAGTTTGTCAATGTACGATTTCCCAGCAATAGCTTTTATAAATTCAGGAAATGATACGACAAAATAGTCTGGTGCAACCCAGCTGTTTCATGCCCTTTTCTCTGCTATTTCCCGCGGAGTAAGCTAACCATTAGACGTTTTTCCCTTTGGTTTCTGTGCCTTCCTTTTGCCGGTGAACGTCCTCCGATAAATTTGAATTTCTCGAGTGTGTTCCGTTGAAGTCTCCGCTTGTGTTTCGTTGAAGTCTCCGCTTGTGTTCCATTGAGGTCTCGGGTCTGTTCCGTTGAGGTCTGCGCTCTGGCTTCCGTCACTGTCTCCCACCGTTTTCCAACTCCCATTGTTGGACACCCATCTACCATCATGCATGTAAGATACATGCTATACATCGAATTCCACGCCATTGAATTCAATTTGAAATTTGAATTGAGGCAGGGGTCATTTATCATTGTTTACGGTTCATTGACAAATAATGAATACTCTGGGCGAGATACCCATAACCATGGCGAGCTTTTTTGTGAGCTCTGCTTCATGCCCATTGAATGTGACCTTCATACCTGTGCACAAGAGGGAAGCTGGGACGCCAGCATACAGGTTGTAAGGGGAATTTGCTCATGTTATTTGTTCTGTGGTGTGTATTTGAATTATTTAATCTCAACAAATTTCGATTGCTTACTGCTCAAGATGTTCATCTCCATGAATTTTTAACTTAACAAATTTTAATTTCTTACTGTCCAAGATTTTTTTCTATACCCGCTTAAATATCTTGCTGCTGCCTGAGATTTATTTAAAGCATGCCTTCTATCAAACTTGGGAACTAGATTGATTTATGAATCAATAGTTGAGATTGGAGAAAAATATGGTTTTATATGCCATAGTCCATAGGGGAGCCAATCAATTAGCTTCTACCAAAGGAAACTACGCAATCCTCCTCCCACATATTTTTGGTGTGTATTGCAAAGCTCATTAGAGAACCAATTTGAGATTGGCTAGTTGCATAGTCATCGAGTTTATCTAGTTCTAAGAGCTGAGGAAACATTTGTTAAATTAATAGGTTTACAACCTAACTTGAGCATTGTTTCTATCATTGCTTGTATTTCTATCATTGTTTGTAATTTTTGAAGTTTCAATTTGGCAGGCATACAAATCCTTTTTTTATTTTTCTATTTTTGAAAATATGTATCCTATGATACTTCCAGACAAGGATTTAAAATCACAAAGTGGTTTGGCTATTTGCAGAATATTCTGATCTTGAGGGCACTTAATATGTTTTTTTGACGTCGCTGCTCATACACATACAGGGAAGACTCAGAGAGCTTCTCTTCTCTAGTATAAATCATCCGACACTTCATATATACTCGCCCTCAAATCTGGGCTGCTTTTGCACATATCTGCAAGTTTTACAAAATTATGAATCTCTCACTGCACATCACTGCTGGCAAAAGGTATTTTCGTCTCTTCATGTTTTAGAAAATGATGAATCTCCCACTGCACAAGGGATTTCCATCTACCCTCCAAGGTGACAGAAATCAAGATACAGTGAGCTTATGAATCTCATGCTCCACTTATGGCATGTATCTTCTCTTTTTCTTTTTTGAGCTTACCCAATTGCTCATCCTTGCCTTATTTTGGGCTCAACTCAGATTAACCTCTTCTAAGCAAGTCACTCTTCTCTCTATTCATTTTTTATTTATTTATTGCTCAACTAAGTTGTGATTTTCTCTATTTATCATTTTTATCTGTCTAAATTGAGTTGTAATTTGTATTTGGTGAGACAATTTTATTTTGGGTTTGTTTTTTAATTATAACTGAATTGAGTTGTAATTTGTATATGGAGAGGTAATTTCATTTTAGGTTTGTTTTTTAATTAAAAATAAGATTCCAATTGCCTCATAGCATCACTTTGGAATCCACCATTTCATTTGATTAAAAATAAATATGATTTTAAGTGAAATCAATCAAATTTGATTGGATTAAATGACATCAATAACATTGTTGTATTTGTCAAAATTATTTTCTGCTTTTATCAATAACATTGTTGAAGTGGTGGAAATTATTTTCTAATTTGCCGTAACTCCTTTGTTGTAGTAGTGGAAATTTGTTTCTACTTTGCCGCAACTCCTTTCTACTTTGGGGAAACTCCTTTGATCAAACTACGTTACTGCACCTCACCTCTAATAATGACAACTCTAGATAACTAAATTTCATGTAATTTTTTAAATTGAATTATAACTTATAATTTTTTTAATAATTTAAAATTTTAAAAATAATATACTAAAATCAGATATGATAAAGTATTTAAAATTCTTTTTATGTAAGCAATTTTTTTACAATGTTTGCTTTGCCATTTTTAACCTTTTTAAGCAAGTCACGCTTCTCTCCATTCATCTTTTTTTTATCTATAGCTAAATTGAATTGTAATTCGTATATGGTGAGATAATTTCATTTTGGGTTTGTTTTTTAATTAAAAATAAGATTCCAACTGCCTCAAGGTTAATAAATTTGATTTTAAATGAAATCAATGAAATTTGATTTGATTAAATGGTTATCAATAACATTAAGTTGTGGCTACTCCCTATTGTAGTGCTGGAAATTATTTTCTACTTTGTTGTAACTCTGTTGTTGTAGTGGTGGAAATTATTTTCTACTTTGCAGCAATTCAGTTGTTCAAACTATGTTACAGTTACTCCACTAATGACAACTGTGGATAACTAAATTTCAAATTTCATATAATTTTTTAAATGTAATTTTTGAAAATGAGTTACAGTTTATGAATTTTTTAATAATTCAAAATTTTTTAAATAATATTGATATGATAAAGCATGTAAAATGCTTTTTTAAGTGAGTAATTTTTTTACAATGTTTTCTTTGCCTTTATTTTTATTATTTGCTTATTCTAATAATATTTTTTGATGTATTTCAATTAGAGTTTTTATGGTAATCGGAATTATATATATATATATATATATATATATATATATATATATATATATATATATATATATATATATATATATATATATATATATATATATAATTTACTTCTTGTTTATTTGCATTTGCAAAATGTAATACGTATAAAAAAATCTATGCAGTTTCCAACTAAGTTATTTTTTCTTTTTTTCAAATGAAAATTGTAATTTATTTTACTATAATACTAATATACTTTCTATAAACAAATCACAATTCTTCAAATTGATGTTTGGCTCTACTCTTCAAATTTGATACTTATCTCTATTGAAACTCCTACTGTATATTAGAATATAAATGATATTCACTAATATTTTTTTCCTATTAATGATCATGTAATGGAATAATGATATGCACAGTAATGCAATTAATATATATGAAAATGCATATACAATTTAAATTTTCAAAACTCCATATAGTAGAAGAATTGAAAATAACCAACCCTAAAAAATGCACACCCTCAAAATAATGACAAATATATCACTACCTATATTTTCCATTGATACATGTGTATCCCCATGCCCAAAAGGGATGGGAGTTGTTTCCTCTAGTATGGTAGGAAACAACAATATGACATCTTCACACAAGGGTCATACAACAAGTTTAGCATCAAGCCCCGAGAACATAGCTCTTTAAGACACTCAAGTGATTTGGATCTTGGTACCCTCTAGAGCACCAAGTTCTATGGATTCTCACTCAAGAGGGAAGTGAACCAATTGACCTACACAATCATGCCCTATATTACTAACTACATATGAAGTATTGCTACTCTATTTACATTACCAAACAAAAGGTGGAATATGAAAAGTACCTCAATATTTTTTATCTATTAAACATTGATATATATCGAAAATAAATTGAGATGACTATATGTATCTCAATTTCCTTTTTATCTCATTCTATGCTTAATACATATTATATAAATATAGGTGTCATCCGATCATAATTACAATTGAAGTACCTTTCATATTCCATATGCTACTACTTATATGCTATTCACAATCTAGTAAACATCAAGAAGGATAAAAAAATTAAATGGAGATGCAAATTCTTATGGGTAGAATACCTCAAATTTAAATGGATCTACATTGGTGTGTATATTTTCTATATGAGAAAATTTCACAAATTTACCCCATCTTCCTTATAATATCATAATTGCTAGTGATAAAAAGTCTAACACTTTCTTTGCAAATGTTTAATCATAGTATCATAGTAGAGTCATGTTAAGAATTGGGATTGAAATTTCATGTTAAATATAATTTATAAATTTATTATAATGTTGAAGCAATAAGATTGAGTAGAATATTATACCATTAAATATAAGATATGATTTTATATATTATTTTATCATATTTTCTAAATTTCTAATATTATTACTGCAATTTTGTTTTAACAATATTTATATATAGTGATAATTTTATTTAGATGTGTAGAAAATTTACACACCTATGTAAATCCATTTAAATTTGAGGTATTCCAAGCATAATAATTTGCATCTCCATTTATTTTTTGTTATCCTTCTTTATGTTTTACTAGATTGAGAATTGCATATAAGTAATAGAATATGAAATTTGAAATGTAGCTCAATTGTAATTATGATCAAGGTACACCTCTATTTATATCATATCTATTAAGCATTTACTGAGATTAAAAAGAAATTGAGATACATATAGTTATCTCAATTATTTTTTTTATATCTATCAATGGTTAGTACATAAAAAATATTGAGGTACTTTTCATATTGAGCTTTTATTTGCTAATGTAACTTAGCAATACTGCATATGTGGTTAGTAATATAGGGCATGATTGTGTAGGTCAATTAGTTCACTTTCCTCTTGGGTGACAATCCATAGAACATGGTGCCCTAGGTGGTACCAAGATCCAAATCAATTGAGTGTCCTGAAGAGCTCTCTTTGTGGGGCTTGATGCTAAACTTGTAGTATGACCCTCTTGTGAAGATGTTATATTGTTATTTCCATCCATACTAGAGGAAACTACTCCCATCTCTTTTGGGCATGGGGATACTATGTGTGAATAGAAAATATAGGTAGTAATATATTTGTAATTGTTTCCATGATGTGCATTTTTCAGCATTGGTTCTTCTTAATCCTTATAATCTATTGATGTTTTTTAATTATCATTGAATTGAGTTGTAATTTGTATATGGTGAGGTAATTTCATTTTGGGTTTGTTTTTTAATTAAAATTAAGATTCCAATTGCCTCAATAGCATTAGGTTGGAATCCACCATTTCATTTGATTAAAAATGGATTTGATTTTAAATGAAATCAATGAAATTTGATTCGATTAAATGACATCAATAACATTGTTGTAGTGGTGGAAATTATTTTCTACTTTGTGGTAACTCCTTTTTTGTAATAGTGGAAATTATTTTCTACTTTGCAGCAACTCCTTTGATCAAACTAAGTTGTGTTGTATAACTAGATTTCAAATTTCATATAATTTTTGAAAATGAATTATAGCTTATAGTTTTTTTAATAATTCAAAACTTTAAAAATAATATACTAAAATCACATATGATAAAGCATTTAAAATTATTTTTATGTGAGCAATTTTTTTACTACCTACCTATGTGAAAAATTCACTTCCTGGAAAGAATGAGAAATAAATATATTACTACCTATATTTTCTATTCACAAATGAGTATCTCCATGCCCAAAAGGGATGGGAGTAGTTTCCTCTAGTATGGATGGAAATAACAATATAACATCTTCACTCGAGGGTCATACTACAAGTTTAGCATCAAGCCCCACAAAGAGAACTCTTTAGGACATTCAATTTAGTTGGATCTTGGTACCACCTAGAGCACCAAGTTCTATGGATTGTCACCCTAGAGGAAAGTGAACTAATTGACCTACACAATGGTGCCCTATATTACTAACTATATATGAAGTATTGCTACTCTATTGAGTTACATTAGCAAGAAAATGCACAATATGAAAAGTACTTCAATATGATCTTGTCCTAATGATGAACCACACTAGCTTGTTCCAAACCGCTAGACAAAATTTGATTAGATGTGATTATCAACGAAAGATTTTTACATAAATTCTATGGATCACAAAAGCCAAATTCCTAATACCTCAATATTTTTTTATGTATTAACCATTGACAAATATCAAAAAAATAATTGGGATAACTATATGTATCTCAATTTCTTTTTTATCTCAGTAAATGCTTAATAGATCTATATAAATAGAGGTATACCTTGATCATAATTACAATTGAGCTACTTTTCATATTCAATATTCTATTAGTTATATGCAATTCTAAATCTAGTAAAACATAAAGAAGGATAGCAAAAAAATAAATGGAGATGCAATTTTTTATGCTTAGAATACCTCAAATTTAAATGGATTTACATTGGTGTAAATTTTCTACACATTTAAATAAAATTAAGTATTACTATATATAAATATTGTTAAAACAAAATTGCAATAATAATATTAGACATTTAGAAAATATGAAAAACTAATATATAAAATCATATCTCATATTTAATGGTATAATATTCTACTCAATCTTATTGCTTCAACATTATAATAAATTTATAAATTATATTTAACATGAAATTTCAATCTCAATTATTTAACATAAATCTACTATGATACTATGATTCAACATTTGCAAAGAAACTAGTAGACATTTTATCACTAGCAATTATGATATTATAAGGAAGATGGGATAAATTTGTGAAATTTTCTCATATAGAAAATATACAGACCAATGTAGATCCATTTAAATTTGAGGTATTCTACCCATAAGAATTTGCATCTCCATTTATCTTTTTTTATCCTTCTTGATGCTTACTAGATTGAGAATAGCATATAAGTAGTAGCATATGGAATATGAAAGGTACTTCAATTGTAATTATGATCAAGTATCAAAGTTGAAGGGTAGATTTAAACATCAATTTGAAGAATTATGATTTGTTTACTAACTCTATATTAATTATTATAGTAAAATAAATTATAATTTTTAATTAAAAGACAAACCCAAAATGAAATTACTTCACCATATACAAATTACAACTCAATTCAGCTATAGATAAAAAAAGATGAATAGAGAGAAGCATGACTTTCTTAGAAAGGTTAAAAAGAGCAAAGCAAACATTGTAAAAAAATTGCTCACATAAAAAGAATTTTAAAAGCTTTATCATATCTGATTTTAGTATATTATTTTAAAATTTTTGAATTAATAAAAAACTTATAAAGCTATAATCCATTTTCAAAAATTATGTGAAATTTAGTTATTCAAATTTGTCTTTGGTGGAGGTGCAGCAACTTAGTTTGATCAAAAGAGTTGCAACAAAGTAGAAAAGAGTTGCCTCAAAGTAGAAACAAATTTCCACTACTACAACAAATGAGTTACCGCAAAGAAGAAACAAATTTCCACTACTACAACAAATGAGTTACTGCAAAGTAGAAAATAATTTCCACCACTACAACAATGTTATTGATAAAAGTAGAAAATAATTTTGGCTAATACAACAATGTTATTGATGTAATTTAATCCAATCAAATTTCATTGATTTCATTTAAAATCAAATTTTATTTTTAATCAAATGAAATAGTGGATTCCAACCTAATGCTATAGAGGCAATTGGAATTTTATTTTTAATTAAAAAAACAAACCTAAAATAGAATTACTCCACTATATACAAATTACAACTCAATTCATCCATAATTAAAAAACAAACCCAAAATCAAATTACATCACCATATACAAATTACAACTCAATTCAGCCACAGATAAAAAAGAAAAATAAAGAAAAACACAACTCAATTCAGCAATGGATAAAAAGGATGAACAGACAGAAGTGTGACTTGCTTAGAAAAGGTTAATCTGAGCCAAAAATAAGGCAAGGATGAATAGTTAGGTAAGCTCAAAAAAGAAAAAGGAAAGTTACATGCCATAAGTGTAGTCGGAAATTCATAAACTCACTGTATCTTGATATCTGTTAGCTCAGAGGGTAGATGGAAATCCCTTGTGCAATGGGAGATTCATCATTTTCTAAAACATGAAGAGAGGAAAATACTTTTCATAAGCTCACTGTATCTTGATTTCTGTCAGCTCAGAGGGTAGATGGAAATCCCTTGTGCATTGAGAGATTCATCATTTTCTAAAACATGGAGAGACGAAAATACCTTTTGTTGGCAGTGATGTGCACAGACAGATTCATCATTTTGTAAAACATGTAGATACTTGTAAAAACAACCCAGATTGAGGGCTAGTATGTATGAAGTGTAAGATGATTTACACTACAGAGGAGAAGCTGTGTGAGTCTTGTCTCTATGTGTAGGAGTAGTGACATCAAAAATATATATTAAGTGCCCTCTAGATCAGAATATTATGTAAATAGCTAGACCATTTCATGATTTTAAATCCTTATCATGAAGTATTATGGGATACATATTTTCAAAAACAGAAAAATAAAAGAAGGATTTGTATGAGTGTCAAAAGGTAAAAACAATGACTGGAACAATACTCAAGTTAGGTTGTAAACTTATTAATTTAAAAAATATTTCCTCCGCTCTTAGAACTGGATAAACTCGATCTGGAACAAGAGTATGCAACTAGCGAATTTCAAATTGTTTCTCGAATGAGCTGTGTAATATAGTTTCTTTTCATAGAAGCTAATTGATTATCTCCCCTATGGACTATGGGATATAAAACCACATTTTTCTCCAATCCTAACTATTGATTCATAAATCAAAGAAAAGGAAAATGGCAGAAGAATAGAAATCATACATGGAGGAGAATAATGTATGGATTTCATTCTATTCCTGGAAGAAGAAAATGGAAGAAGATGTAGTTTTGATGGCAGATACAGTTGCCTCTTCCTCACATGCCTGGCATGCACCAGATGGCAGCAAGATTGAGACATCCTCGACTTATCCTCCCTTCAGGAGTATTGTCTTAGGAGAAGGCAGTAATTCAGCTACTGCATATCCTTTGGTTTCTAAGGATGCTGCAGCAGTCGGAGTGGAAGATAAAATACAGAAGTTCAGTGAGCAGATAAATTGGACAAATACTGCTTTAACTAGTCTTGAGAAGAATGTTGCCAAGACAGTTTTGGTGAAAGATCAGATTGACAATGTCCAAGTGTCCATAAATGATGTAAATAGTGTTTTAAATTCAGTTCAGTGTGATTTGTCTGTTATAAGACATATTTCAGAAAATTCTGTACAGAAGTTTGAAGATGTGGAGAACTGTATAATAGAACAATCCATCTCCACAAGGCAGTCAGTTTCTAATCTATCTGATAAGTTAGACAGATTGAGTTTGAAGAAGTCAGACAAGACGATTCCGACAGCATTTTTGACTAAAGGAAAGAGCATCCATACTCACGAACTTAGCAGTCCTGTGTCTAAGTTTCCTTATCTCTTTCCTAAAGAAGTTGTCAAGTCTTCTGAGTCTAAATCTGAAGAAAAGTCTGAAATAATTACTATTGCAGAAGTAATCGGAGATTCAGACTCAGATAAATCTGAGAAACATGCATTCCCCATCTATGAGCCCTTGGAGCCTCAGTTCACAAGACCTGCAGCCCCTGATCTGTATGGTGCTGGTAAGCTTCCACCAAGAGATGCATTTCATGAAGGTAGTATTAAGGAGTGGAACATTGATGGTCTCTCTACAGCACAGATCAGGCAAGTGCTTGATCAAATGATTGTTGAGTATAGATTAATGTGTGTTGAAGGGAAGTCTGAGGTTCAAGCCTGCAAAACTCTCATTGCATGCTTTACTGGAACATTGGCTAGATGGTGGGAATTGGAATCATCTCCTGCTATGATCACTAAGATGGAGCAAGAACTGCTCAAAGATGAGCAAGGAGATATTAAGTTTCATGATGATGGTTCTCCTCAGAACAATATGATTGGTGCCCTTACAGCACTCATCCAAGAACATTTCTGTGGAGCAGAGTTTGCACTATCAGATAAGAATGAACTTATCCTGATGAATATGAAGTGCAACAATATCAACCAGTATGAAGACTTCCACCGGGATTGGATCGAAAGGATCTTCTTAGTCAAAGATCCTAAAAATATACTGTGGAAGCAAGTTTATCTTGCAGCTCTACCATCCAAATTGGTAGACATTTTGAAGCTTCAAGAAGCATTTCCCCTGCCATTGGAAGTTTATGTGTGGGGAGATTTTTATTCAATTATTACTAAAGTTTTGATCACTCTGTGTACCATCTCGAAGATGACGAAGTCTATTGAGAAGTTAAACAGACTTCCTGGTACAAATTCTTTCTGTCAAAGGTATGGAATCACCATTGATGACCCATTGGTTACCCGCAGAAAGTACAAAAGAAGAGAAAAGAAGGCTCATAAGAGAAGCATAGCCTCTACTTATAGACTGAGTTTAGAAAAGAGACGAGAACTCAGAAAGCTGAAGGAAAGAAGACAGCACAAAGGAAGAAAGGGCTATTACCGTTACAAGCCTAAGACCCATTACTATCAACCCCATGACATCCGTCCCAAAGATGTCAAGATGGCCAAAATGAATGAAGTTACTTGTTGGCTCTGTGGTCAGCCTGGTCACACTTCAAATATGTTTCCTACAGCCCTAGAGTCAAAGCGTGGTCTAGGTAAGAATTCACAGAAAGATAAACAGCCAGCTCCCAGTGTCACTGTCAAAACAGAACCTCACTGTGCCCACTGTTATTCTTCCAACCATAAAACAACAGATTGTCGTAATCACCCCACTACTCTTCATATTCAACAACACCATGTTGAATCCTCTGCTGAGTCTTCTTCCTCCTATTCCTCTTCCTCTTCTGATGAAGAAGTTCATATGTATTGTCAGTGTTCTGACCCAGATAACTGTGGTTGTTCCGATTCTGTGTCAGATTACTCATCAGATGAATCTTATCCAGAAGAGCCTCAGCCCAAGCTGAAAGTCCTCATGGCACAACTTGCAGATGATGAAATGAAGCTTTTTGCTCAAATTCGTGCCCTTGAGGAAGGTGATCTCAAAGCTGCAATGATCAAGGCCTACATGCAGCATGGGACTGGTACTTCCAGTCATTCCTCTGGTAAGAAGCCAAATTTTGTTGAAGCTTCTTATGAAAGAAACACAAAATCGTATCTCCAGCACAATAGTAGCAAAGTTCGCACACTCACTTTGGGGGAGGTGAGTAGGGAGATACACAATACAAAATCTGAAATCTCTGCCATGAAAGCAGAAATTGCTGCCCTAAAAAACCAGGTATCACATCCAGGTAAGGTTGTTCCTGCTCAACAACCTTCTACATCTATTTTAGGAAGGCATGTCAATTATACTTTGCACCCTGAACCAATCAGTGAAGAAGTTAGAGTTGCAGAAGGAAGGTTTGATGATTCGATTGGTTTCAGAGAATTAAATGACATGCAGGTGATGGCAATCCAATATCAGCAACACCACATAGAAGTTAAAGTTTGTGTTGCAGGCAGAGTGTATAATGTGACTGCACTAATAGATTCTGGTGTAGATGTTAATATCATTTCTAAACAAATAATCCCATCCAGATACTAGACAACTGCAAAAAGAAAAATTTTGGGATTGGGTGAGAAGACTCTAGACTTTGAAGTTTCTAAAGCTGTTGTTTGTTTTAATTCAAGATGTGTGAAACTCTCATTTGTAGTCGCTGATATTCCAGTAAATTGTATATTGGGAAATATATTTTTGGCAGCAGTAGAGCCCCATGGTTCTGTTAGATTTCCTGACAAATCTGCAGGAATGTTCATCACTGTCTCTGGTGAAAGGATTGAGATTCCATATGTTTCAAATACCAGAGTCTCAACCATGGTTCAGGCAATGCAAGAAAAGGAACAGAAACTTCAAAAGGCTATTAACAGCTTGGAGGAACTCAAAGACCACAAGTCCACCATCAGAATTGAAGACCAATTGAGTTCTCCACAAGTTCAGAGACAAATTTCTGAACTAAAAGAAGAATTTGAAAGAACATGTTGTTCCGAAGAGCCAAATGCCTTTTGGCACAGAAAAAAACATTGTGTTGAATTGCCCTATAAACAAGGCTATGAGGGCAGACCATGCAAAAGTAGAGCCATCCCTATGTCAGCAGAATATCGACAGCTCTTCCAGAAGGAGATTGATCAGCTTCTTGATAGAAAGCTGATAAGAGAATCCAGCAGCCCTTGGAACTGCTATGGATTCTATGTTAACAAAAGAAGTGAACAAGTTCGGGGTGTTCCTAGACTGGTAATAAACTACAAACCCCTGAATAATGTTTTAGCAGATGACACATATCTGATCCCACATAAAGGAGATCTCATACGTCGGATACATGGAGCCAAGATCTTCTCCAAGTTTGATCTCAAATCTGGCTTTTGGCAAGTTGCGGTCGCAGAGAAAGATAAATGGAAAACTGCATTCAGCGTTCCACATGGGCATTATGAATGGAATGTAATGCCATTTGGGTTAAAACATGCACCTTCAAAGTTCCAGAAGGTAATGGATTCTATCTTTAAAGCCTATGCTGAATGGTTGCTTGCCTACATTGATGATCTGCTTATTTTTTCCAAGAACCTGCAAGACCACTTCAGGCATTTAAAGATCTTTATGAAGCTGGTCCAGAAAAATGGTTTGGTTCTGAGTAAAAAGAAGATGGAGCTATGCCAAACCAAGATAAAATTTCTTGGGCACACCATTGAAAATGGACAAATTGCTCTTCAAAATCATGCACTTGAGTTTGCTGACAAGTTCCCTGATGTTATTCTAGATAAAACTCAGTTGCAAAGATTTTTAGGATGTTTGAATTATGTGAGAAATTTTTATCCATCATGTGCCATTGACAGGTCTCTGCTCAACCAGAGACTTAGAAAGAATCCGAAACCTTGGACAAAGGCACACACTCAAGCAATCAAGGAGATAAAGGCCAAGGTTCGCAATCTCCCTATTCTTTATGTTGCAGATGATAATGCTTTTAAAATTGCTGAAACAGATGCAAGCAACATTGGTTGGGGAGGTGTACTGAAGCAGAAGCCAGATGAAAAGAGCCCCAAAGAGCAAGAACAAGTAGTACAATTTGTTTCAGAAGTATGGAGTAAATCTAAATTAAATTATGCTCCTATTGAGAAGGAAGTAAAAGCTGCCTGGAATTGTATTAGAAAGTTTTCAATTCATTTGGCTAATAAGCATTTCTTACTGAGAACTGATGCAAAAGCATTAGAAAAAGTAATCACTAAAGTGATCAAGAGCCCAGAAGATGCAAAGTTTGCAAGATGGCAGGCTTTGTTTGCATATTTCGATTTTAAAGTTGAACATATTAAAGGCTGTGAAAATTGTCTTCCAGATTTTCTCTGTAGGGAATATATCCAGCATCAAGAACAGATGAATGACCCGGAAGAAGAGTTACCCCATGTTATGGTCATTATCACCGAATGGGACCAGCCCATGCAGAGAGAAACCTTAAGGCATATATCTGATGATGAATCATGGCAGGTCTACAAAGAAAAGTGGAGACCAACTTGGCAACTCCGCAACACAAAGGTACTAAATGCCAATTTACAAAGCCATAATGATTTACAGCATTTTGTACCAGAAAGGTGAGTGTACCCAAAAGGTAGCACGTGGATACACGATATGATGTACACTCACAGTATGAGAGCTGCATATGATGCTGAGTCAGCTCTCCATGATAATTTCATGGATATTGCGGTCATAGCAACTGAAGGCAGTGATAGGACACATGTCTACCACAAATATTATTCCATCCACAGAACACGGGATCCATCCTGGACAGGAATTCGCTATATCCAATGGCCGGATAATAATCCTAGCTTATTTTTTCCTGACACAGTTTATGATTTTGCAGGATATAAGAAGTTATGGTGGGATTTAATGAACAAAGATGGATGAGGAGAAACCCACTATACTAAGATTAAGTTTGGAGCAGTACATCTGATGCAAAATTGCAGAAAATCAAGCTGGATGCGGAAATGGTGGAAAGACTATGGCCTTAACTCCGCAGCTATGGACCCAACATTCTATGAAAATTGGTACCAGAGTTGCTGTGATATTTGTGACTATGAAGAATGTGACCATCAGCCTTTTTCCTGTGTTAGAACATTAGTACAACATGCTGATGATACATTAATCCTCAAACAGCACATGGTTCAGCATAATGAATGGCTTGTCATGACAAAGATAAAACATCAAGTAATTCTGAATAAGCCAATGATAGTCAGAAGAATTTATACCAAGGCATGGGATTTAAACTATAAATACAGATACCCTGGTATACAAATTCTTGACATGCCATCTGGGAGCACAAGTGGTCCTCGAGAGCCCCACTAAAAAGGTTTCCCAGTGTAATATTGATACCTAGTCACGGGTCTATTGTGACAGAGCTTTTCTCGTGGGCTTTTCCTCTGTCCGAAAAGCATCCACTCTGTACATCAATCATTTTGATTCCTTGTGGGCCTCGTAAGGTATCCACAGTGTACTCTCACCCACTTTCACCAAAATTTTGTCGGTAGATCGGATCTCCGTGCGGATTTCACGTTATGTGTTACCCGAAAACGATGATCCTACTGCCAAGTGTCAATAATCCGACGGTTTACAATAATGCTTGTCCCCCTCTCCATTCTATAAAAGGAGGGGTAAGGCTCATTTGAGGTATCGGCATTTGGAGTTTGAGTCTTTTGCATTTGTGTGTTTTGAGTCTGAGTTTTTCTCCCTGCTCTGCGTCTGCGCAATCCTTGCGATTTGCTCGCATCACGGAGTCTTGACTCACAGTCCTTAGGAGAACTGAGAAGCCTGCGGGTCTATGTGCTCGGCATAGATCAGAACCTAAAGTGGCCAGTTCTTTAGATTGAGTCTGTATGTTTATGTCAGTGTGTTTATATCTCTGAGACAGAGTTTGTATTTTGCCCAGGAAGCCTCCGGTATCGCACGCTCATTCACTGAGTTGCATCAGTCCGGTAAAAGCCAATACAGTCGATCTCTGATACAGAGTTTGAGTAGGTTGACTATCAGTTGTGACTATAGTGTTGAATGATTTGCAACTCACAATGGTTGGAGATGCCAATGAGGATTGCGTGAGCAAGGATGGACCAATTTTAGTTCATTTAGAGCCATTCTTCGGCAGTGATTGTGTAGCAGAGGCAGGCTAGCAGGTGGCAGAGATCGATGCATGGGATTTGCTAGATCAGACCTGATTAGTGTGTAGCAATTGGAGATTGTAATGAGAGCTTGTGAGGAGCTTTGTATGATGATTTTTACATGATATCTATGAAATATAATATACAGATAGTTGGGGGTTTTTAGCTTTAAGCTTTCCCATAAATTACTGTGTTCATATGTGTGAATTTTTATGGTTTCAATGTGTGCATGCAATTGATTTAATTTCCGCAAGTAATGATCAATAGTAGAAGAGATTCTATATTATGCATGAAGTCAAATAGTGTGTGATCAGGAGAATCTTGGATGTATAACACATTAGTTATATAATTTCTACATGGTATCAGAGCAATATTGATCATTGGAGCAATTGCAAAGCATTGAAGCGGTTGAGTTTTGTGCTGGTGGAATTCGAATTTGCAGTAGTGTTTTCTTGGTGTCAAAGTTGAGATGTCTTTCAATGGTTTGCTATTGGAGTATGCTCTTGAGGGCAGCTCTAATTATATTGCATGGAAGGATAGGATGGAGGCGGTGCTGGAGGATAATGGGTTGAAGGAGTTCATAGATGTAGAAATTCCAAAACCTGCTTCTAGCGATGCTGCTGCACTTGACGCATGGAAAAAGAAGATAGCAAAATGTCGAAGGATTCTATTGGAAGGTGTGAAGGATCACATAGTGTCCAGCCTTCATGGTAAAGCTTCTCCATTCTTGATGTGGAAAGCTTTGACATATTTTTTCCAAAGCAAGAGAAACCAGAGGAATTTGGAGCTCAAGGATAAACTCAGGAATATAAAAATGGAGAAAGGCGACAGTATACCCAAGTACCTCACAAAGTTTGTCTAGTGCATGGATGAGCTAGGAAGTGTGGGGGTTACTGTAGATGGTGAGGAATTGGTGAGCTTGGCTCTCCTTGGGCTTCCAAATAGTTGGCTTTCCTATCAGGACTCTGTCAATGGTCGGGAGAAACTGCCAGGATGGGAGCGAATTTGTTCGGATCTTGTGCAGGAGGAGATAAGGTGGAGTATCAGGGACAGATCTTCATCGAAGAATGAAGATGAAGAAAATTTCGCTTTGGCTACCAAAGCAAGGAAGGGGAAGAGCAAGAAAAATACTTCTCAATCCAGTGTGAAAGGCAAGAAGCAGGACATGTCCAAGGTGAAGTGCTTTCACTGTCACCAACACGGCCATTACGCCACTAATTGTCCACAGAAGAAGAAAAATAAGCAGGCTGCTGGATCCACAGCTGGAGAGGCCTTAGCCTCATAGTTTGAGTTGGATTTTTCATTGATCGCATGCTTGGTCTCAAGTGTGATGGGTTCAGTGTGGTTTCTTGACAGTGGTGCATATTTCCACATGACCGGAGACAAAGATTTTTTTACTGATATGGATGAGAAAGATCTTGGAGTGCACATCGAGATGGGCGATGATGGCAGATACAGTGTGACCGGTATCGAGACCATTTCCTTTGAGAGGGAGTCTGGTAAACCCTTTGTATTGAAGGAAGTGATGCATGTTCCAGGATTGAAGAAGAATCTTATCTTTGTGGCGATGTTGGAAGATAAGGGATATGATGTTGTCTTTAGCGAGGGAAAGGATTTCCTGTGCAGTAAGGCAACTGGTGAAACCCAGAGGATAGGGGTTCGAGTTAAGAACCTTTATCAGTTGTAGCTAGATGGATGCGCAACAATGGCAAGCAAGGCAGAAGGAGTGGTGAGCCGGGATGAGGGCGAGCTATGGCACAAGAGATTGGGCCATCTTCACCATGGTGCTTTGAAAATTTTGCAGCAGATTTCTATCGGGCTTCCCAAAGGTGCACTTGCGTAGTCAGATCAGTGCAAGGGATATACTTTGGGAAAATTTGTGAAAGCCACCTTTCATGAGAAGGATATTCGCGCCACGATGATCCTTGAGAGAATTCACACAGACATGTGTGGACCTTTCTCAGTAGCTTCGATAGCAAATCACAGGTATTATGTGATATTTGTTGATGATTTTTCTCGTAAGTGCTGGATCTTCTTCATGCAAAAGAAGAGCGAGACATTCTCAAAGTTCTTTGAGTTTAAGGCACTGGTGGAGAAAGAGTTAGGGAAGCAGGTGAAGGCTCTTAGGAGTGACAATGATGGTGAAGTAATCTCTAGCAAATTCAAGGACTTCTGCAGTGCAGAAGGAAATCGAAGAGAGCTCATAGCGCCTCATAACCCACAGCAGAATGGGGTCATGGAGCGAAAGAACAAAACGATCATGGGTGCTGCATGGGAAATGTTGCATGATCAGGGCCTTCCCATACACTTGTGGGATGAGGCATGCAACACTACAGTCTATGTGCAAAACTTTTGTCCTCATAGAGTACTTGGCATGAGTACACTCGAAGAGGCGTTTTCTGGTAAGAAGCCTGATATTTCTCATTTGAATATTTTTGGCTCACATGTTTACATTCATGTGACAAAGGATGCCAGGAAGAAGCTGGAGCCAACCGCAGAGGTTGGGATATTTATGGGGTACACTGATACACCCCACAAGTATCGTGTGTATTTTCCAGACAGTTGGAAGACTGTTGTGCGACGGGATATCAAATTACATGAGGAGAAAGCCATGAAGTGTTTGCTTGAGAGGGAGCCACACTTGGATGTAGATGAGGAGCTATTAGTTCCTAAGGATGAGCCTCAGGATGTGGATCAGCCACAAGAGGAGGTTCATGGAGTGGAAGAAACCACTCATGCAGGGCCAACCATCAGAGGGTGGAAGCTCACTACAGAAGCTGAGCGACTGAATCTTGATGCAGAGAAGATTGTAGGAGAACCTACATCACAGCACAGACAGAGACAGTCACCTGACCAATATACTGGATACATGGCTCTGATGATAAAGTTTATCGTGATAGAACCATCCTCTTTCGAGGAAGCTGTGGAGGACTGTGCATGGGTAGATGCCATGGTGGAAAAGTATGATTCGATTATCAGAAACAGTGCATGGGAGATTTTCCCAAGACCGGAAGGGAAATCAGTGGTAGGTTAGAGATGTATCTACAAAGTGAAGCAAGCAGCTGACGGGAGCCTCAAGAAGTACAATGCAATATTTGTTGCCCGAGGCTTCTCACAGATTGAGGGGATCGACTATGAGGAAACCTTTGCACCTGTCGCAAGGTATGCTTCCATATGAAAGATTCTTGCTCTCTCAGTGTAGATGGGGTGGCACATTCATCAGATGGATGTGAATACTATGTTCCTCAATAGAGTCATTGAGGAGGAGGTGTACATAGAGCAGCCCGAAGGTTTCGATATCTTCAGCAGTGAGTCGCATGTGTGCAGGCTCAAAAGAGCGTTGTATGGGTTGAAACAAGCACCTCGTGCTTGGTACACACGGATAGACAGTTATTTCACCGGACTTGGATTCTCCAAGAGTGAGGCGGATCCTAACCTATACCAGATTGTAGTGGAGGGTAAGTTGCTGATCATTGTACTTTATGTAGATGATTTGATTTTGACAGGTGATGAGCTGTTGATACACTCATGCAAGGCTGATCTTGCAAAGGAGTTTGAGATGAAGGACTTGGGCCTCCTTCATTATTTCTTGGGATTGGAAATTTGGCAGTGCAGTGATGGATTGTTTGTGTCTCAAGGAAAGTATGCTCGGGAGATACTGGAGAAGTTCAACATGCATGGCTGCAAGCCTATTGACACCCCTTTTCCTGGTGGATGGAGGAAAGAGGATGCTAAATCGGCAAAGGTAGTCGATGCCACTGTTTACCGACAGTTGGTGGGGTCGCTTATGTATCTAGTCAATACACGACCTAACATATGCTACGTTGTTAACCAGCTTTCAAAAGATATGGTTAAGCCTACCAAGCTCTTTTGGAAGGTGGGGAAGCATGTATTTAGATATCTCAAAGGCACATCGGGATATGGATTATGGTACAAACAGTCGGATAAGGTGAAGCTGTGTGGCTTCACAGATGCAGATTGGGCAGGGAGCCCAACGGAAAGAAAGAGCACATCTGGAGGGATTTTCAGTATCGGGTTGACAGCAGTTTCTTGGTACAGCAGGAAGCAGATATCCGTCGCACTCAGTTCAGCAGAGGCTGAGTACATTGCAGCAAGTTTGGCTGCATGCAAGGCTATATGGATGAGGAAGATCCTAGTCGGGTTGTTCGGTTCACACTTAGATCCTACTGTGATATATTGTGATAATCAGAGTTGCATCAAAATCTCGGTTAATCCAGTATTTCATGATAGATCTAAACACATTGACATTTGGTATCATCATATCAGAGATTGTGTGCAACGGAAGATCATGTTACTTTCTTACATTCCTACGGAGGATCAGGTGGATGATATCTTGACGAAGGCGCTCACCAGGAGAAAATTCGAATACCACAGAGGTAGGATCAGGGTGGCAGATAATCCCTATATTGTTGAGAGGGAGTGTTGAGAATGCAACAAGATGATGAGCTTAGTGAAAAGAGTTTCCTTCACTAAGTGGGCTCGTAGGCTATTTTTGGCACAAGTCTATTTTTAGACATGTCGATCATATTCTATGAGTTGCAGGATGCTATTTGTGGATGGTTGATCAAGTTGGGAAAATATATGGACTTCTATTTTTAGACATATTGGGCGGAATCTATTTTTAAATTGCCAGTCTAAAAATAGATTTGTCAAATATTATTAGCTCTTAATAATATTTGGACTCTAAACATTATCTTATTCTCTTGGAGCACTTCAATTAAGTGCACAGATGTGGCACAGGAGATGACAGAAGGAATTACACTATTACTGAGGGTTAAGTGGAGCTATTGCATGGAGACTTCAGTTAGAACTCATGTGACAGAGTTTGGTGGAGTTATTGAGGTAGTTGGTGGAGTTGTGTTCAGTTTAACTTAGTTAAACATAATTGAGCTAGTTGTATCTAGTCTAACTGATTGATACACTAGTGAGAGTGGTGTGAATTAATTATTAATTAATTCACTAATTATTAACTCATTAATCAACTCATTAATCAACTAAAGAATACATCAGTTAACTACAGAGCATGGACAGTTTCAGTGGAGACCAGTGGAGAGGTAGGTGAAAGAGTAGGTTGACTATCAGTTGTGACTATAGTGTTGCATGATTTGCAACACACAGTGGTTGGAGATGCCAATGAGGATTGCGTGATCAAGGCTGGACCAATTCGATTTCATTCATAGCCATTCTTCAACAGTGATTGCACAATAGAGGCATGCTAGTAGGTGGCAGAGATCAATGCATCGGATTTGCTAGATCGGACCTGATTAGTGTGTAGCAATTAGAGATTGTACTGAGAGCTTGTGAGGAGCTTTATATGATGATTGTTACATGATCTCTATGA
>JAXQQM020075089.1:0-118288 GCA_034641835.2 Pinus albicaulis
TTGTGGAGGTAAATCACTTGTGCGGGTAGAGGCGATCCCTACTAGCCCAAACCGGGTCTAGCAACAATCGTTCACGCTATGGTCTGCGAGTTCTAATTGAAAATAAACAAAATAGTGATGAAGGCTTGCACCGGAATCCAACAACTGCTTTGCAGTTTGTAGACAAAGTAGCGCTCCTAGTTCCTTAATAGGCAGATCCTGATCCTCACGATCTCCGTGATTGGAAACCTGCACACGCAAGAAACAAAACAAACACAAGCGTAAAATCCAGTACATGCAACTATATGTCAGTTAGAGAAGACATAACTCATCATCATAATCAACAACAAGAGTGGAACCATAACCAATAGTCACTTATCATTAATCAATCAAAGAATAACCATAGCCTTGTGAATTCTCCTTAGGAGGGTCGCGGCGCGGGCACGACTCGAAAAGCATGTCGGGGGGCATTCCAGATGAGCCTCTCTCTTTGGATGTATCGACAATGATCTCCTTGCTTGGATTTGGCCTTAAGGGAATGAATCAAGGCTTTTACAACATAAGGCTCTGATGGCTCTTGGGAACTTGGATATTAGCTTGCAAAGGAGATGAGCAAACTTTTATAGATGGAGGAACGGGAGTTGGGATCCCTATAATCATGGGATTGGCCCTATCCTCAAGGAAGCTTCCATGAGAGGTGGCAAACCACTTCCTCTACATGGAGATCCGGAGCCAAACCTCCCAACTCAAATTAGATACCAGTTCCTGGATCAGTTAGGACGAAACTTCCACCATTTATTTTAAAAAAACACTCCTTAAAATGGATGGCGCGAGTGCGACTCTAGGACAGAGTGCCAATTAGCGCACCCTCTTTGAAGGATTTCCCCCATTGGCGTGGGTACTGAACTGGCTGCCCACGCTAATGAAAAAAGGGGTGTTTTTAGGGTTTTCCATAAGGAGTTGTCTTCAGGGCAATGAAAGTACATGTTTAGGGGAATGCCATGAAAGTGTTTTCAAGTTATGTCACTGCTCAGTCCATGAGGGAGCCCTCCAATTGTGGAGGATGGGGAATTTCAGGGACGGTGAAAAATTACTGTGTAACAGATGCCCCCTAAAGCATGAGGCCCGAGAGAGAGAGAGGGGTAAAATGCTTTACGAGAACGAGTCCAACTAAAAACACCGCCGTCGAAAAACCTGCATAGAGAAGTACAACTGATATCTCAAATACATGATATATGCGTGGTATGGGCGCAGCCATCCATAACAGAGTATGTAATAATCCAGATCCGAGGCATGGACGCAGCCATCTAGTGAGGATCGGTAAATAGACTCAGGTATGGTCGCAGCCATCCAATCAATGAGTCATGTAACTAATCATAATAATCCACAAAATTGCAGCCTGGATCATAACAGACAGGTATCCAGGGTCTTGCGCTCCATCTCAACCCAAACAAATTACAATTTCAAGCATGCGAATATGTGAGTTGAAGTCGAACATGCAAGATCGTCTAATTACCAGCCGGTGATGAAAGCTATTAACATACACGAGAGGTACCACCATTAATGCCAATGATTCTCAAGGTACTATAGGTACAATCTATGGCATGTGAACAGTGAGCTGACGTCGAACACCCACAGAATCACTCGATCGGAGGCCAATGATAAAAACCTCACGTCGAATGCGAAGAACCTGCCATTGAGGCATTTGTAGGCTCTAAGGTACCGAAGGAGTCTCTGAATCATCTTCACGGATAATGGTGATCGACAAAGTGACCTTGATCGAAGGTGGGCCATAGTGTTTCCCACATCATCAACATAGAGACAGAGAAACATAATGTTTGTGAATCACGATCAGATGAGAATCAGAGGAAGGTTGATACTTGCAGAGGTCAACTTCTCTTGAACATATAAATGGCACGACAGTGAGTTTGGCAGCATTTGAAATCAATGGATCAGAGGTCATGGTGACGAGGCAAAGAGCAGATGAGAGGTCAAAAAGGATTACCCAAACCCATGGAGGCAAGTGAACAAATGAGATGAGATGTCCCCAACCCGACACGAATGCAGACAAGTGCCATGTTCAAGAGCGACATACTGCCGACACGACAATGATTGTGGTTCCATTTTCCCCCACCATTTCTGGCGAGTACCCCAATTATTTTGATAAAAAGCTTGAAGGGGATAGCATATGCTTGTAATATAAGTTTTTCCTTCGGACGAATCCATCCTAGTACATTTAACGAGCCCTAGGAAGGAGCAACTCGAATAACGTCATTCCGACTGAATCCAATGTCATCAGAGTTTAACGAGTCTGACAAAGGAAGAACTCGGCGTCTTTTCACGTTTAGAGAGTCTGAAAAGATAGCGGAAAAGTAAACTCCAACAGTCCCTTTTCGTAAATAGTTCCTCGGATCCGAAAAGGTAGAAAACTATGTCTGAGAAACCTCCTAGTCACGATAGGCTAGGGTATTCCTTTTTTGTAAATAATCTATCCCAGCCCAAAAAAGGGGTAAACGTATACTGGGTAGATGTCGTTTCGTGTCCACTTTAACGAGATCGAAACGACAAGGAACTCGGCAATCTTTTCATGTTTAGAGAGTCAGAAAAGAGCTGAAAGATGACTCCAAAATGACTTTTTGGTGTATTTACCGAGTCTGAAAAAGTATAAAATACAACTCGTGTCACCGTTTAAGTCGCGTAGAAACCTGTTGCTACACATAAAGGCAAGTGTAAAATCCATTTTCGACAAAATATATCAAAATATTAATAAAAAATGACTTTTAAAACCTAATTAGATTTCAAAAGTTATAAATAAGTCTCAAATGGTAAAAACAAAATTACTTTTACTATTTACCTCATTGGAGAGCAACAATGGTCCATTTTGTGTGCAAACTTCTGACGGCGAATACGACTGATCCGGGCTACCATTCAGTTCCCTGTTTGTTCCAGGTAATAGGCGTTTCCCTAAGCTCCATTTCAATCCATTTTTTATATGTTTTTATTATGTATTAGACTTCTGGGCGAACCATTTTGAATTTTTAGGGCTCGCTCTATTGGCGCGGGTATCGGGCACGGACCCGCGCCAATAGAAATTTCTTCACAAAGAGGTCGCGCCAATGGCGCAACGCAATTTTCCGCTCAAAATTTTGAAAATGTGAGCTATCTATGTGGATTTTCAAATGTTCCAGAGATCTAACAATGTATTTTTTATTGTGTTGATGCAGATATAAAGGCAAAAATGGTTATCGAATGGAAGGAAAGGGAACATGGAGAGGAGGATGAAATGGCTATGGAGAATGAGGCCTGCATGACTGCACTTAAGAACTGTGGACTTAAGAAATTCTTCCTCACACCCTGCTTACGAGCTCAGCCAGAGCTACTACAATACTTGGTCAGTATATGGGACGAAAATGAAGAAGTTTTTAAACTTCGGGACCAAGTACTGGAACTAGAGGTTTCCAACGTATATTTCATAACCGGATTGTTGCGCAGAGGTCCGGTGCCCATCTTGACAGACAGTAGACCATCTGGGGAAAAGATGGAGTAGGTAATGGCGAGGGTGTGCCCAGGGGCACGAACCAGATCAGGAAGCGGGAAACTGGACATCCACACTGTCCAGGATCTAGCACTGAGAGTAGTGCTACACACCATCACACGAGCTGCGGGATCGCAAGCTCCACACGAGGAAATCAAGGCCCAACTCCTGCTAGCCGCTGAGTGTATGAATCCAACACTGTTTGATTGGGCTACTGCAGTGACCACAAATATCAATAGGTAGCTCACAAAGTGCAAGCAAGTCAAACTGAAGCAGTTTGGCTACGGTTCCATTTTGGTATCGTTCATCCTGGAACGACTACCTATCTTTCAGGGCCAAGGGGCCATAGTTGCTGAGCCGATACCAAGAGAGCCGAGGATGGCTCGCTGGGCAACACTTATGCCCAGGTCAGGAGGAGGCCAATAGATGTCCTGGAGGCCGGAGTTTTTTGGATGGTTACGGCGTCAGTTGATCGTGGTCGAGGATTGGCCCTATGCCGGGACCAATTTCACTGGAGACCCAGATCTCCCACTTCCAGAGGGGGATGACTGGGACGAGGAGTTGGGTATGACCTCTCTTTTTGATTTTTATGTTTTATGATTTTTTTTGGGTAATACATGTCTTTTTTAACACCAGTTTTATATGTATGCAGATGTCGGCCTAGAGAGACCTACCGGTATGTCTCCCATTGCACGGAGAACTCAACCCGTAGCTGACCCTCATGCGAAGGGTGCTGAGGGATGAGAGTTTATCCAGAACCTTGAGGGGATTGCCGGAGGGATTCCAGACTACGCCCGGCTGGCAGATGTCCCGATGGCATATCAGAGACATACGGTGGGAGTGCCTAGTCGCCTCCACCGACTTTTGAGACACTTAGTGCGCACGGTAGCATGTTACCACGAGCACCATGCGGATTAGACACCTAGGGCTTCTTTCATGCATATATTTTTGAGATACATGTCGTCTCCAGATGTATTAAGACGAACATGTAAATTTTTTATTTTATGTGATGCACACTATGTAAACATTTCGACACATATATATATACATGCCTATTTCTGGATGGATCTTCTTACATGTGATGATGTTTTATAAATTGCGCAAATGTCTATCTAGAAAAAAATTAGCTACTGCATCTGTTAATGTATTCATATGTCTGGGTATGTGTTGATATGTAATATAGTCAAAATTTCTCTCCAGCAGACGAATACGCAAATACAGACGTAAAATGGAGGGATTTCTTACTGAATAATGCCCGTTAAGCTGTAATACTACAAGTTGTGAGTCTAGATACACAAGTAATTCACGAATGCCGAGGTCCACAGCCTCGGTTAACAATTCCAATACAACACTATATTCCGTGATATTATTTGTAGCAGGACCCAAACACACACCTTGCAGGTTAACCAACTCACCAGCAGGATCATAGATTACCCAGGTTGCCGAAGAAATATTCCTGGTACTGCGAGAGGCACCATCTGCGAAACCCACAAATGGAGTAATGGACATCTGCACAATCAGGAAGACCCGATCAGCAGAAAGAGGCTTACATTGCACACAACACCACACATGCACACAAATGAATATACACACCTATGTACACACACCACACCAAAATAACTTCAAGCGTAGTATTTCTTAAGGTACATCCCATTCCTAGGCTGCGCCAGCGGAACTCCTTCATAATCAATGAGCTCATAAGCCCCATTTTTCAATACTCATTTTACTATATAGGGCCCATGCCACATGGGTTGGAGCTTTCCTGCCCCGAGTTTGTCGTGCGCTTGGTCGTATAGGAGGACAAGGTCCCCTTCGACAAAGGAACGTGGAGAGACTGATTGATCAAAGTGTGCTTTGACCCGCTTTTTCTGTGCTTCAAGGACTAAAGCAGCCAAGCGGCGGGTTTCATCCAACCGTTCCAAATACAAGAGACGCTCTTCTTCAGGATAAGTATCAGGCAAAAGTTCCACAGCTAGCTTTAAGGAAGGAATTTCGCACTCAACCGGAAGAGTTGCTTCCAGACCATACACCAATTGGAATGGTGTGAATCCGGTTGCACTCTTTGCTGATGTCTGGTATGCCCATAGAGCTGAGAACAATTGGAGGTGCCAATTGGACTTATGAATTCCAACTGTTCATTGAAGCATTGTGACCAAAACCTTGTTCACAGCCTCAACCTGGCCATTTTCCTGGGGGTAATATGGCGTTGAGCTATCGTGTCGTAAGCCCAATCTTGATGTCAGCTCGGCCATCATGTAATCTCAAAAGTGAGTACCATGATCGGTAACAATGGCCTGAGGGACCCCGAAACGTGCAATAATATGGTTGAAGATAAATTGGGCAGCTGTCTTACCGTCGGCAGCTAGTGTAGGCATCGCTTTGGCCCACTTAGTAAAGTAGTCGACAACGACGATTATATATGCATGCCCCCCGGCCAAATGAGGGTTACACGTCATGAAATCTACGCCCCATTTTGCAAAAGGGCCGACGGTAATGACAGGATGCAGAGGGAGGGTTGGCGCGCGCATCTTGCGCTAAAAAACCTGGCACGCATGACATTTGCGGACTGCAACAATACAGTCTTTGAAGATTGACGGCCAGAAGTAACCCGCACGCAGAATCTTCTGGGCGGTGGCATATCCAGACATGTGACTGCCACAGGCGCCACTGTGACAGTCATTCAAGACTCTTTCGGCCTCTTCCAAATTCAAACACCGAAGGAGCACCGAATCTACTCCAACCCGGTATAATGTATCGCCTACAATGCGATAGGGTTGAGACTGATGCCGAATCCGACGTCGGGCATCTTTGGTCAACTCAGAGCGAAAGGATGACGTCTAAAGATACACAATAATATCACCATACCATGGGTCACAGGTGTTGATAAGGAAGATGGTTTCGTCTAGTATATGTTCTTCAGAATGAGATGGGGGGGAGTCTGTCGGGAGGGAGCAAATAAGATCCGCGAAAACCAGTGATTTGGTCGACTTAGCAGTAGTAAACTCTAGGTCGAACTCCTGAAGGATAATGATCCATTTGGAGTATTTTCCCCCCAGTAATTTTCGAGAAATAATATATGTCATGGGGTTGCAATCCGAAACCACGGTAACGGTACGCAGCAGGATGTAGTGGCGGAAACGTTGCACAACTTGTACAGCTGCTAAAGCTAGCTTCTCGATGTGAGCGTAACGCGTTTCCGTGTCGAGAAGATTTCGCGATAGATAGTAAACAACGTGTTCGTTTCCATCGTCGTCATCCTACACCAGAACCATAGCTATGGTGCTAAAGACGGCGGCCAAGTATAGAGTGAAATCACGGTGATAGTTTGGAGGCCGAAGCAATGGAGCATTAACAAGTAATGTCTTAAGCTTCTCAAAGGATTGTTGAGCAATGTCGTCCCAATGAAAGGGAACGTTCTGCTTTAAAAGACGCGTGAATCCTTTGGCCACTTCCGCGTAGTTCGGTATAAAGCGTCGTAGGAAGTTAGCTTTTCCCTGCAGACTCTGCAATTGATATAACAAAGATGGTGATGGGAGATTGACAATGGCCTTGACCTTTAGGGGATCGAGGCGAATCCCGTCCTTGGAGACTATGAACCCCAAAAGACGGCCAAAATCCATGCAAAAGACACATTTATGAGGATTGAGCCGGATATTATAGCGTCGACAGCGAAGGAAAATCTGGCGGAGGTGTTCTGGGTGGTCCTCTCGCCGAGCTGAATGAGTTGGAAAATCGTCCAGATAAGGCTGAACGATATGGCGTATGTCATGGAACGCATAAGACATAACACGCTGGAAAGTGGCTCCAGCGTTCTTCAAGCCGAACGAGAGATTTTTATAGGAAAAAGTACCCCACGGACAGATGAATGCAGTCTTTTGTTGATCAGCGGGTAGAATATTTATCTGATTATACTCGAAAAAGCCTTCCATCAAGGAATAAATCTCACTCCCAGCACATTCGTCAATGATTTGATCTATGAAAGGAGTGGGGTAGTTGTCCTTTGGACAGGCCCGATTAATATCTCGGTAATCAACACAAACCCTTATAGTACCCTGTTTCTTATCTACATGGACAATGTTGGAGACCCATTCTGTGAGGGGAATCGGGTAAATGAAGCCCGCGTTCAGAAGTTTTTCAACTTCTGCTTTAATGGCAGTGGCTTTACGAGGATGCACCAGGTGTAGGCGTTGGTGCACGGGTTTTGCACCAGGATAGGTAGGAATCTCGTGCACTACTATGCTGGGATCGATCCCAGGCATTTCCTCATAGAACCAGGCGAACACGTCTCTGAATTCTCGAAAAAGATCAGTATAAACTCGTATCTCATCAGGAGAACAAGTCACTCCCACGTGTATGTTCTCAACTATCCCCGGTTTAACGGAGATGTCGATTGGAATGGTTTGAGTAATGTTGCTCAGGTTTCCCTCTGAAAGCACCTCATGTGTCAATATGGGCGTCTGGAGAGGTGGAGTGGGAACCTGAGATGCAAAACACTCTAGACAATCTGACATTGCCCCCAAGCTAGGCATGAATGAGGAACGATGATGTCCATCGCTCCAAGGCAGCTCCTCAAGAGACATTGTTTCAACAATGGCTTCATCAGAAGGGAAAATCTCTTTAAGAGGATCAGGCGAGTCGGCCTCACCGAGCCAGGGGGATTGAGAATAGATGTCTAAAGCCATGCTCGAGGGAGCATGCTGAGGAGGGGGAGGATCAGATGTGACGACGATTTCATAGTAGTTAATCTCTACCGGAGTTAAGGGCATCGATTCTCCAAACTCAGCCACCTTCTCAGGCATAGGGATGAGCCATGGGTCGTCAGACCTAGAGATCATATTAACTTGAGCAGTGTGCGGTGGTGGTGCGGGAAAAATACCCATGAGGATGGGGTCCTTAAAGAGACTGGGTCCTACACTGTCAGGGGGATTTGGGATCTGATCCACGTACGGAACGTTGTTCTCGGAGGTGGAGGTGAAGAAAGACAACTGATCCACAGTAACGATTTTGCCCTCGTGAGGGAACTTAATAAGTCGAAAGAGGGTGGACGGTACGCATAACATGGCGTGAGTCCAACTGCGGCCGAGAAGTATATTGTAGTTAAGCTTGGCGTCAACTACTTCTACTTCTACGTTGACTGTCTTCCCCTGTAAGGTAATCGCTAAACTCTCGAGAACACCCAGGGGTTTCGATTCCCGACCATCAAATGCCTCTAGGGCATTAGGAGATGATGAAAGGGCCGGAGAGCCAATGGCCTTCCAGCAAGTGGACGACATGACACAGGTAGAAGCACCTTCATCCACAACGGCCCTATGGATGTTAAGACCGTTGATCCCGACTTGAATAACAAGAGCGATCTGATGTGGAAGTCGGGGGGTAAAGTTCTGTAAGTCGAAGGTGAGAAGATTAGAATCAATGGGATCGATCCCACCGATTGCAGACAACAAATCTTTCCGTTGTGACGGGAAAATTTGAAGAACTTCCAATGCAGACATGGCAGAAGGCGCCTGTGCCAGATCCTCAACAATACTATAGTGCTGAGCGGCATGGGCATTCGGATTGTAGGAAGATCTTCGTAGAACACCTTTAGAAGGTGGCCTCACAACAAGTTCAGCAGTAGGCTTCTCAATCTCCAATGAACCGGAGACAGGTGGGGGAGGTGGACCGTCCACAACTGCCTTCCCAGGTGCCTGACGCGATTCATTGTAATCCTTCGAATGCGTAGCAATAGAGATAGGTGCAACACCATTCATCATAAAGACCTGAGACCCAAATGGTGTAGATGGTGAAGGCTATTCATCCATTTGGGTCTGCTGAGACGGGAACGGTTCTTTAAGAACTGCTGGAGTCCCTTTGGAGCCTTTTAGAAGTTGACTAACCTCAGATCATCGTGGAAAATCCTTGGTATAATGATCTCCTTCACAAATGAGGCAGGGGTACTTCGGTTTGCGTTGGGAACCGTCCTCGGTACGGGGTTTGGACTCTGACTTTGGAGCGTCGAATTTGGATTTACCTTTGCCCTTCTTATTTCCTTTGGAGGCTTTCTCCACAGGATTAGCCTGAACGGCGTTAACCTTCGCAGTTTTTCCAGAATCGGGAGGGGCGAGAGGAGTAGAATTATTGGACGAGTTGGACTTCTGCTTCACATTCGAAGATTGCTTCGAATTTTGAGAAACGGAACCAATAACACCATCCACCGCTGGGGTAGGTGGAGCTTTAGAGGTTCCAGACTGTGGAGCATCAGGAAAAATATCATAACGCGTGCCGGACTGAGAGTATACCAGATCCAGATATTGGGCACGCGCTATGGCTTGTTCTTCAGTCACACACACTCCCATAGCAATATCTTGGGCGATTTTGTTAACGAAGGAGGTGGTGAACCAATGAGTTAGTATCTGATCAGGTATATGGAACTTGATCAGTCTACGACGACGTCGCCACTCATGAATGTGATCATGTATGTGGGTGGCTTTGTTCTACTTCAAAGAAGTCAGGAGGTGCATCTCGACTTCGTAGTGAACCGGTAACTGAAAGTGAGTCAGAAAAGCCATGGCTAATGTATTGAAATCTTGAAAGATGCCACGGGATAATTCAATATACCACTTAGCGGCATCACCAGTCAAAGTGCGTTGGAAGAGGCATAGACAAATTGAATCATCCACCCAAGAGTTGGACGAACACCAAAGGTGGTAAGTCATCACATGAGCTTGGGGGTCCTCCCCAGCTTTACCCTCAAACTTAGGGCAATCACCGGGCACCTTGGTAGGAACCGGAGGCCAATAAGGATTGTGAAAAATCATATCGTTATTTAATTTCGAAACATCCGGTAATTCCAAGGTAGCCAGGAACGGAAATGGCGGATTGGACGGCATGCCTGGCCCTGGATAAGGACCAGTACCTGTACTCCACGTTGGTTGATAATGTCCTTGCCCCCAGGGGTTCTGTCCCGTAGGATTATGACTGTAGGGGGTATAGGTCGTATATCCAGCCTGATTCGGTTACTGGTAACCAGCATACGGGGCTTGATAACCAGAGTATGGACCCTGATTATAAGTCGGCCCCATGTGGGCAACATGTGTATTTGGCTGCTGAGCATAGGTGTAGCCGGGTTTTTGAGAGTAATAGTTAGAACCTTGGGGTTGGCTATAATTCGGTCGATATTGACCATGAGAATAGTAACCGCCTTGAGGGCGAGTGGGCTGCTGATAGGTGGGACCCTGCTGAGCCTGATAATTAGGGCGCAGCAGTTGATTTGGCTGCGGAATTGAATAAGTCAGCTGTTGGGCAGGGTTGAAAGAATGTGCAGGCTGGCCTAGCTGAAAAGGCTGACCTGGCTGAGCGGACTGCCCTGGTTGAACAGGTTGACCCAGATAAACAGGTTGTGCCGGTTGTGCAGGTTTTCCTGGCTGTTGAGCAACACCAGGTTGTGCCGGATGGACCGGTTGGCCTGGTGGAGGGACACCAGGTTGTGCTGGATAAGCCGGTTGGCCTGGTGGTAGGATACTAGGTTGTGCCGGATGGGCCGGTTGGCCTAGTAGCAGAATAGAGCTAGGTGGTTGCTGATAACCGGTTTGACCTGCAACAGGACCATAAGATGGTCCTGGCTGATGTGCAACGTTGGGACCAAGAGGATACTACGGTTGCAAAGGTTGAGAAGGTTGGACTTGCCCCCCAGGACCATATGTTGGCCCTGGTTGGTACCCCGGTTGACCTGTGAGTCCTTGTGGTTGCCCAGGTGGGACTCCAGGGAGAGGCTGCACGAGTTGACCGGAAGGGTTGTAATACTGTCCTTGCGGACCGTATAATGGCCCTTGCTGGCCCGGAGGTTAGCCTTGTATGGGCTGTCCCTGCAGGTCATAAGGATAGCCAGGTTGGCCTTGAAAAGGTTGTCCTTGCGGGTTATATGGCTGTCCAGCCTGGTTATACGGTAAACCCTGAGCATGAAGTTGAGCCTCAGGAGCAGGTAAACGTAAAGGGTTCCCGTGCTCATCGTACTGATATGGAAAAACGTACATGGGTGTACCATCCTGCGCATAATGCGAAAAATATGAGCGGTTGGGATCTTGAGAGGACTGTCCGACCTCGAGGTTCGATTGTTGCAGGGACAATCGATACTCCTCCGGAGAGATGTTCTCCGGCATAGAAGATGCTATATAGATGTCTTTGGGAAGCGATGTGGTCCTTACGGACTGGGTAGTAACAGCGGGTGCAGACGCGGCCACACAAACAGTGGGCATGGAGGGTACAGAAGTAACCTGAGGGGATGATGTAACGGGTGTCCGTGGAGACATCCGCAATGAAGGAACAACCGGCCTCGTAGAAGGAGCTGATACCCCCATAGAGGCAGCGGCGGCAATAATCTGACCCAAGTATCTATACCTGGCTGGTAATGAGGGACCAGGTAATGACATAACAGATGGCTCAGGGTTGCCTTCTGGAAATAAATGACGAGGGAATAGCTGGTAATCTTCACCAGACATGGGGATTTCCTCGCTAGCAGAATCACTCATATTTGAACCTGCCGCTAGATCTCGTAATAGACGGCGAGGACTAGGAGGAATAACATCAGCTGTAAAAGGCGAACCCGATGTAAGAGGAGGGAAATATTCCCCTACTCCCAATCCAAACCAAGGGTCGGAAAAGGGCCAATTGAACTCAACTGGTCCTCCAAAGGGCTGCTCAGACAAAACCGGTCCCCTATCGGGAAACTCGGAAACGATGGGCTGCTGGGGTTCAGCAGAGGACTGAGAAGCCTCTGATGAATCGTCCATATATGGACTACCAGTAGACGAAACAGAAGGTTCTGCCACTGTGACAACAATGACAAAAGATCAAGAAGAACACACACGGGCTGAAAAAGAGTCAAGACACACAATCAAATGGCCAACAAGAAAAATCTAACAGGGCGTGTGATCGCGGGTGATTTATTTTACCACATTGAAACTTAAAAACTTCACCGTTTCATGTTTTAAGAGTCGAGAAACGGATGAAAGGTGACTCTATCTCTTTCAGTTTTGAAACAAGCGTGAAAGGACAAGCGCTTGGTGATCCTTTCAAATTTAAAGAGTCAGAAAAGATCAAATGACTACTCAGGAATACTAGGCAAAGGGTGTACCAAATAACCGTGAACTGCAATATACACCTTGGTTTCAAAAATGAAAGAGAAATCAACCAAGGACTTAACGTACGTGCAGGCAATCTCCCCAAATGTTGTGTCCGGTGTATAACGGATATAGGGCGGCAGACTCGGCTTCCTATGGATAAAGGATAGAAACCTAGTAGTGTCTCCCTTTATATACTCAACGGTACGGGGAGCACAAGTCCGTACTAGTGCTGTCTAAAGCCAAGAGGTGAATGATAGCTACTAGGTTTAAAGACGTCGGAACACGTCTCTAGCCTAGAACTCTAAATGTGTTTCATTAGATTTCAATGCCGCCTTTGTGTAAATTGAGTAAATTTTAATGTTTATCTTCAATTACGTTTCAGTTTTCAGGCCCTAGCGAGTGTGATGTCACAAAATCTCCTAAATGCACACTATATGCCACAGTATATCATTTCATTCGATGAAAGCTAATTACGAAAGGGTTAAGGGCTTTTCACACAAACAAAATGATCAGAAAACAACCAACAAAGTCTCTAATGCAGCTAATGTAAACCAAAAACTTTTCTCTCAAAGTCACTAATCACTAATAACACCGAAAAGATTTTAATTTGCACTAACTAGTCGAAAGCAAAAGAGATTTTTTATATTTTCAATGTTTAATAGCAAAGTGCACTAAACAAAATGAAAACTAATGAAAAGAGCAATTTGAGAAGTGATGAGGAAAGAGCAAAACACACAAATTTCACTCAACGCAAACACACAATCAGATCTCCAAATTGACAAAACAGTCCCTCAAAACCAAAAGAATCCCAAAGACTCAAATGGACCATGTAATCTAGGCCCAAAGCGAGACAAAGAGAAATTCGAATGAAGAAGAGAACCAACACTCAAATGATGCAATAAAATGATAAACAACTGCTAAACGAATGTAAAGAAGAAATCACAAAGTCGACTAAACAAATAGAGACCAAAAACTCCCAAGGGAGGCTTAACACATAAGAGCACCTAAATGCCCTAGGGCTAGAATGTGAAATCGATGGAAAACGGCAAACAACCAAAGGACGAAGGTCACAGCCAGTCAAACAAGGCTCCATAACACTCACGCAATTGAAAAAACAAAACCAAACACACTGATCAAGCTTAGGATGGTCAAAATAGGGAAAACCCTAGTACCTCACAGGATTGGTGCGACTGTGAGGCTGAAACTAGAGCCAGAAAGGAATTGGTGCGGGTAATACACAAGCAACATGCGCCAATGGGCACAACTGTCAGGCTGTAAAGCACGCCAGTCAAGTTTGCTAAGGAAAAAATAAAAATAGACAATCCAACAAGCAGACCAGTGATGATCAAGCTAACCAAAAGCCAAAATCACAAAATAGCCAACCAAAAGAGCCGATCAAGCAAGCAGAATCGAGAAACAACCGAAAAGACAAGACAATACTCCAAGTGTCCAGTTCATAAACTAAATCGGAGATTGACTGAAGCAACTTTGTTCTACTTCGCTAATGCAGAGCAATAGCGTTTCGAAGGCTATCTGGCTAACTTCAAGCTCCGTCTGTAGCTTATAAAACAAACAACAACAAGCTAGACATCCCCAGTGGAGTCGCCAATTTTTTGTGGAGGTAAATCCCCTCTGCGGACAGAGGCAATCCCTACTAGCCCAGACCGGGTCTAGCAAAAATCGTTCACGATATAGTGCAGGTCCCTAATTGCAAATAAACCAACTAGCGATGAAGGCTTACCTGGAATCCAACGCCGTTGCTTGTAGAGAAAGTAGCGCTCCCGTTCCTTAGCCCCGACAGATCACAATCCTCACGATCTCCGTGATCGGACACCTACACACGCCAGAAACAAAACAAACGCAAGCGTAAAATCCAGTATATGCAACTATATGTCAGTCAGAGAAGACATAACTCATCATCATAATCAACAACAAGAGTGGAACCATAACCAATAGTCACTTATCATTAATCAATCAAAGAAGAATACAACCATAGCCCTGACGCTGAATTCTCCTTCGGAGGGTCGCCAGCGGAACACGTCTCGAAAAATCCTGTCGGGGATGGGACAAACCTCTCTCTTTGGATGTCTCAACAATAATCTCCTTGCTTGGATTTGGCCTTAAGGGAATGAATCAAGGCTCTTGCAGCATAAGGCTCTGATGGCTCTTGGGAACTTGGAGACTAGCTTGCAAATGAGATGAGCAAGCTTTCATAGATGGAGGAAGGGGAGTTGGGATCCCTATAATCATGGGATTGGCCCTATCCTCAAGGAAGCTTCCATGAGAGGTGGCAAACCACTTCCTCTACATGGAGATCCGGAGCCAAACCTCCCAACTCAAATTAGATACCAGTTTCTGTATTAGTTAGGACGAAAATTCCACCATTTATTTTTAAAAAAACTCCTTAAAATGGCTGGCGTGAGTGCGACTCTGTGACAGAGCACCAATTGGCGCGCCCTCTTTGAAGGATTTACCCCATTAGCGCGGGTACTGAACTGGCTACCCGCGCCAATGCAAAAAGGGGTGTTTTTAGGGTTTTTCACAAGGAGTTGTCTTCAGGGCAATGAAAGTACATGTTTAGGGGAATGCCATGAAAGTGTTTTCAAGTTATGTCACTGCTCACAGGTCACGGAATGAGCCCTCCAATTGTGCGGGATGGGGAATTGGAGACGGTGACAGAATATCTTTGTGTAACACTAAGGGTTAAAGAGTGTCAGTTTAGAGAGTATCAATGAATAAAGAGTATCCAAGAAAGAGTATCATACAAGGTAGATTAGATTCCAAAAACTATCTAAGAGCCAGCAAGGAGGACACCAAGGCAACCAATTGCATCTTATCCTCAAAACAGTTTCTATTTCTTTTGGATAAATAGGACAACTTGCTGATTTGTTAAGTAGTTGTCTCTATTATTATTGTAAAGATATTTTATTTTCATAAGATAATTCCTAGAAGTTTTCTAGGATATTTTGTAAAACATTATGTATAAATACTTCATGTTTAGAAGTATTTTGTGTGGAATAAAATTGCTAGGATTTTTATAGTCATTTCTTCTTGGACTTTAAAGCTTTTGTGTGTCAAAACTTCGAGTAGCAAGCTAGATCAAAGCAAATTGGCATCATACTTCATGATTATTGTGATGAGATATTTGGAGTGAAGTATTTTATTCACTTGTCATTGTTTCCTTTCTTTGTTACATGCATCCATTTATGTTTATGCTACATCTGAATGTATAACTAGGAGTATTACTATAGGAATTGTTAAGAGCACCCTGTTTTTAACTAGTTATCATTTATATGTTTTCCTCTGATTTCCAGTGTAGGGAACCCTTAATTCCCCCCTCTCTCGTTTTACCTCTTCCTACTACTTCTTTTTTCTAGATTTAAGGATTATTAAGTGCCCTTTATCTCAATCATACCACCTCACAAAAACAACTTTCCAAGATCTCCAAGGGTTATCTATCTTTCCCTGAAGAAATTTGACCCTTTTCCCTTGATCCTAGTCTTGTTTTCCTACTTTTGACTCCATAGCCCAATGGAAAAATAGATTTCCCACTATCCATCCTTTCAAGTGATTTTTCCCACCAAATATACCAAAAAAAAACCAAAGCTACACTTTCATAACTGGCCTAATATTCACAAATTAAAACAAAGTTAAAATTTAAAGAGAGAGCTCTCTATGAAATCTAGGAAGGCTAGATCCTAGAGTTTGAAGTAGGTTTGTGGTTACCTCTAGAATTATTTGACTAAAAACCAAAATCACACAACTTGAGAGATACTAGAGTGATAACATCATTGTCAACCATACGGGGGAACTAAGCAATCCTCAGTCATAAAAATAGTCTTAAAGAAAATCTTTTTATACGTCCTTTTACTTTAAGATTGCTTTTATAAGTTGTTTATATTGAAAACAGTAATTCTGGCTTCTGAGAAAGTTTATTATACCAGGTCTAACCGGATCCTAAGCCTGCTGTTATAGTAGACAACCCAAACCGAATTGGTAAAAAGAAAAAATAGTTAGAAGATTTAGAAGCTGAAGTATCATTAAAAAGAGTCAATTCATTACCACAAGAGTTAGTAAGTCTGCAAGATATTGATTTTGATCTGAAATTTGAGCATTCTTTATTTAGAAGAAAATCTGAGAGTGATCTTAAAATTAATGTTTTAGACCCTGTTTTCACTTCATTCTTGAATACAAAATAGAAAAATATTACAACCTAAATCACAGAAATTTCAAGATCAGACTAAAATTGAAGAACTAAAAGTTACTATTCTTAAATATATTGATGAAGCTATTGAATTAGCTCAATTTTTGACCTATGAAAACAAACTTCCAGTTTCTGAGTTTCATACCACAATAATACCAGCTAGATATTTATCTCTTTATGCTATTACATCATTTATAAATTCCACTACCAGCTCATCTACAGATCCATTTATCCCTAGATTACCTTTACAACCTAGAGCACTATTTCCACCTCTCACTTCATGCACTATATCCATCATCTCACCTTTTGATTTCCTAAACACATCATACTCATTTCCTAGTAGTTCCATATACATTCCAGTTTCATTTCCCATCACTTCAACAATAGTTTTTAGTTCATCAGCTATCATTTCTAGTACAGCTCTAAGCAATTCTACCTTACCTCCTAGCCAAGCTAAGATTCAAGATATGACTGCAAGATATGCTCCCCTAGTCTTACCACAACAGCTTCATGACATGCCTCAAGAATATTAAAATAAAATACCACTGTTTGATGGCACTACCAATTATATTGCTTAGCAACACATTACTAAGATGATAGACTTCTTTGAAATTTATGAGATTGATGACTCAGATGTTCAAATGAGGCTGTTTGCACAAACTATGACAGGAGAAGTTAAGAAGTGGTTTAAACATCTAGCTGCTGGTAGTGTAACTGATTTAGCTGTGTTTCATATACTATTTTTAAATAAATGGGAAAAGAAAAAGAATCCCCTCCAAATATTGTCTGAATTTGATTCCATGAAAAGAGCTCCAAATGAGTCAGTCCAAGACTACTGCACTAGATATAATAGTGTTTATAATTCTATCGCTGCAAATCTTAAACCCACTCCTTATTATGTTCTACTCAAATTACCTGATGGATTTGATGTAGATATGGCTTATCAATTAAGGGAAAGAGATGCAGACACCTTAGAAAAAATGCAAAAATATGTTGTTAGTGTAGAAGTAAACATTTTAGGCAAAAAAGATAGACTCAGAAATGAAAGAAGAGTGACCATTAAAGAAGAAAATGCCAATTCAAACACAAAAATAGATATGTTAGCTAAAAAATTATAGATGATGATGGATAGACTAGACAACATAGAGAGGAGACCTTAGTGGGATAACCAACAACAAATCAAAAATCCCAATTTTAGAAAAAACACAAATTCTGGAAAAGAAAAAGAAACAGCCCCAGACCAAGCAATAAAGCCCCCATTTCGAGAGAAATATGTTGAAAGTTCTCAAAATAATGATGATGATGAGGATGCAATAAATCTAATGGGATTAGATGATAATAGTACTATTTTCCTTACTGAGGAAGATCACGAATTATTTGAATTCCAACAACTTAAATTAGATTCTAGTGAATCCTTTGATTATAAACAAGGTTATGATTATGCTATAAATGAAATACACAGTCAATATAAGCTTATAAATGAGAAAAAAAATGAGTCTTCTACCAAGAAAACATCCCAAACTCAGAATCAGAAAATAGTAGAAGCTCCCAAAACAAAATTTTTACAAATTCTCCCAAGGGAAAATAAGCAAAACTCTAGTTCTTCCCAAAACATTTCTATTCCTAAAAATGCATGAAGCCCTAAAATTGTTGATATTACTGATGAAGTTGCTCAAGTTGCAAAAGGTTCACATAAATCTACTGCCGCTAAAGCTTCTAATTCTGTTAAAACAACAAATTTAGATCCTAAAATACCCTCTATTGATCCTAAATTAGTAGATCCAAAAACTGCTACTTCAAAAACATCTGCTAATAATTATAAGTCTGAAAGCACATCTACTACTTCACAAACAATCCCTGAAAAGAAAGTTAGGAGTATTAAAACACAAGAAACACAAACAAAGAATGTCAAACCACTTGAAAATGAAAAAATAACTATAGGAAAACAAGACAAACCAACATAAACTACAGTTACTAAAGAAGAATTGATTCAAATCAGTAAAACTCAACCTACATTCAACATACAATCAGAAATTGAAAATCTTAAAATACCAAATCCTCTAACTAAATTGGTAAAACATGACTTGTATAAATCAACCATAACTAAAAAATTAAATATGAATTATGGAGAAGATTCCATAAATCTAAATGATGATCAGCCAAAGTTGATTTTTGACCCATATGTGTATGGAAAACATGCAGATGGAGTAGTTCCTCCATTTTATATTAGTCTTACCATTCATGATCAAATTTTACACAATGCCATGCTAGATTCAGGAGCTTCCCATAATATAATGCCTAAAGCCATAATGGAAACTCTCAATCTATAAATTACAAGGCCATACAAAGATTTGTTTTCTTTTGATTCAAGTAAAGTTAAATGCCTTGGTTTAATCAAATATTTGTGTGTAACACTAGTTCAATATCTTGGTAAGAGTATATTAATGGAAATTGTAGTAGCTGATATGCCATCTAAATATGGAATGTCACTTTCTCACTCATGGGGAGCAAAGTTACAGGGATCTCTACAATTGGACATGTCTTATGCTACTATATCAGTTTTTGGCCAGCCTAAAAAGTTATATAGGGAAACATTGATGAAGTACATGGTCAGTAGTGCAGAAATATATATAAATTACCCAATTTACTCTACACCAACTAACCTTGATTCTTTTATCCTATGCAACTCTGAAACTAATGAAATCCAAAATGAACTAGTAGAGAAAATGAAAGCACCAAATAATGATAATATTTTTCATGAATCTCTATGGAATTTAGAATTTGATGGTTCAGTAAATAAGTTAGGAGCAGGAGCAAGAGTTTGGATAACCAACATGGAGACTAATCACTTAGAAGGCCATGCTTTTAGTCTCAATTTTAAATGTACCAATAATATGGCTAAGTATGAAGCCCTCATCCTAGGACTCGAAATCACTAGGAACTTAGGAGGAAAAATAATTTTAATCATGGGAGATTCAGAGTTGATCATAAAACGAGTAAATAGAGTTTATTTTGTTTACAATCCTAGACTAAGCAGATACATAGACACTGTGATAGATTTAACTAATGATTTATTGGAATATAAGTTTGTTGATATACCTAGAAAACAAAATATGCAAGCTCATTGTCTTGCAACCTTTGCTAGTACATGAAATTTACGATTCCAACCTAATCATAGATATACTGCTGAAGTCAAACATAGGCCAATAATTCCAGACAACCTTAAGTATTGGCAAAAATTTTCTCAGGATGAACAGATTTACAAGTTTATGAAAAATGAAGGTGAATTTCAGAATTGTAAGATAAACACAGATTGTACTATAAATCATGATTAGATCATTGTGAAATAGATTTGAATAACTTAGATGTAAATAGAATAAATTTTTATAAACCAACTAGATTTATTCAAGTTGATATAGATAGCTTAGAGAAAGTAGAGATTGAAGAAATTTTTGATGATGAATCAGACATATTGAATCTTAGGGATAATTTCTTACCTAAAGGTTTAACTCCCTTAGAAGATATTTTTGACTCAAATGATGTAGCTAGAAAATCTAAAATGGAGCCAGTTAGATTTGATATAGAAGAATGCAATATTGGAACAGAGTTAAAACCCAAAATAATCAAACTTTCCAAAACATTACCTCAACAAGAAAATGAAAAATACATTACTCTTTTAAAGGAATATCAAGATTTTTTTGCCTGGAGTTATGAGTATCTCAAATCCTATGATACCAGCATAATCCAACATAAAATTCTAATAAAAGAATATCAGAAGCCATTTAAACAAAAGTTGAGAAGGATTAACCCTGTTTTATTACCTTTGATAGAAAAAGAAGTGAAAAGAATGTATGATGCACAGATAATTGCACCAATCAGATATTCTGATTGGGTTTCCAACCTAGTTCCAACAAGGAAGAAAACATGAGAGATAAGATTATGTGTTGACTTTAGAAAACTGAACAAAGTGTCCTTGAAAGACAATTACCGTTTACCTAAAATGGATCATATATTACAAAGGGTAGTTGGCTCTTCTAGGATGTCACTTTTAGATGTTTTTTCAGAATACAACCAGATTTTAGTCCAAAAAGAAGATCAAGCAAAAACAACATTTACTACTCCTTAGGGCACTTTTATGTATGTAAAAATGCCTTTTGGTCTAATGAATGCAGGGGCAACCTTTCAAACAGCTATGGACATAGAATTTTCAAAGGAAATACATGAGTTCTTAGTCATTTACTTAGATGACATTACTGTGTTTTCCAAAACTGATAATGAACACTTGGATCATTTGAGACAATTTTTTATTAAGTGCAGGAAATTTGGCATCTCTTTAAACCCTAAGAAAAATTTATTTGGATTAGAAGAAGGCAAGTTACTTAGACACATAATTTCTAAAGAAGGAATCAGAATAGATCGTGCTAGGATAGAAGTAATTCTAAACATCATTCCACCAAGAAACATCAAAGAATTACAAGCCTTTCTAGGTAAGATTAATTTTTTAAGAAGATTAATATCTAATTTAGCTAAGATAATTAGAGAACTAAATAACATGCTAAAAAAAGTTTCATTTCTTAAATGGACTGTTGAAGCTAAAAAATCATTTGTATCCATCAAACAAGCCTTAACCAAAACTCCAGTCCTAATAAGTCCTAACTTTAAGAAAGATTTCATAATTTTTTCATTTGCTTCAAAACACACCATTGCTATAGTTTTACTGCAAAAAAATGACCAAGGATTTGAACAACCCATATCTTTTTTCAGTAAGACCCTTAGAGATTCCCCTTTGAAGTACAAAATTATGGAAAAACAAGCCCTAGCTTTGGTTAAGGCCATTAAATACTTCAGATTTTATATTCTCTACTCTCATATCATTGCCTATGTCCCAAATTCTGTAGTAAAAGACATTCTTACTCAGGATAGTCCTGATGGAAGAAGAGGTAAGTGGATTTCCACTATCTTAGAATATGACATAGAGATAAAACCCACAAAACCCACCAAAGGTCAAGGATTAGCCAAACTTATGGCTAAATCTAAGGGTAATGCCCTAGACATAAATTTTATTGCCCAAGTAGATGATGAGGAAGAGATGGTGACTCCAACGATCAGTGAAGCCTTCTTAGACTCACCTTGGTATACAGATATCATATTTTTACTCCTAAACTTACAATCTCCTCCTAGATTGTCAAGAACCAAATCTAGATTCTTAAAACTAAAGGCAATAAGATTCTTTATTTTAGATAATGTCCTTTTTTGGAGAGATCATAGTGGGATTTTAATAAATTGTTTATTAAAGGAAGAAGCTGACAAAATACTTGAATAATTTCATGTAGGTGACTGTGGAGGACATCTATATTGGAGAACTACAACAGATAAGATCTTGAGATCTGGTTTTTACTGGCCTACTTTGTTTACTGATATCAAAAAATATGTAACTTCATGCCATAAGTGCCAAATTTTTTAGGGTAAGAAGAAATTATTACCTCTCCCCTTAAAGCCTATTTCAACTGAAATTCCATTTCAACAATGGGGTTTAGACTTCATTGGTGAAATTCACCCTCCTTCTTCAGGCCAACATAAGTGGATTTTGACAGCCACCGATTATTTTACCAAGTGGATTGAAGCCATACCCTCCAGACAGGCCACAAATACTGTCATTATTTCCTTCCTAGAAAACAACATTCTTTCAAGATTTGGATGTCCCTAAAATATAATTACTAACAATATAGCAGCATTAAAATCCAAGAAAATGATTGACTTTTTCCACAAATACCATATTACCTTAGGTCATTCTACTTCATATTACCCCCAAGGTAATGGCCTAGCTAAATCCTCAAACAAGAGCCTTGTAAATATCATCAAAAAATTACTTTAAGGCAATAAAAAGACTTGGAATAAGAAGCTAGTCAATGCCTTATGGGTAGATAGAATTACTACTAAAAACTCCATTGGTACTTCCCCTTACCAGCTTGTTTATGGAATGGATGCTCTTTTTCCATCCTCCCTAGGTGTTCCGGTGATGAAAATTATCCAAGAGTTACAAGTTGAAACAAATGACATTCAAAGAAGGATCAATCAAACTATTCACTTGCAACAAACAAGGGAAGAAGTTTATATCAAGTCTCAAGTCATTCAAGATAAGATCAAGAATTTTTTTGATAAAAAGACCAAAGAGGATGATTTCTACATAGGAGATAAAATATTAAAATGGGATTCCAAAAGAGAAGACAAAGGAAAACATGGAAAATTTGATTTTCTGTGGAAAGGACCTTATGTGATTTATGGATATAGAGGTAATAATGCTTTCTTTCTGAAAGAAATGGATGGAATAGATCTGCAAGAAGGACCATTAAATGGTAGAATGTTGAAGCACTACTACTCTCCTGAGTTAACAAATAGTTATTTTTTATTCACTTTGATCAGTGTACATATACATTGCAGAGTTTAGATTGGATTGGATGTTTCCCTAACAAAGTTAAATCCCGAAGATAAGGCCCTAAGCTTTGAAAGGCGAATATCATAAGTACGATTAAGTTGCAGATATCATAAGACATTTTCAGGGTCATCATAGTCAAATTCTAAAGGCTACTAGTCTCAAAGTTCTTGATATTTCACCAGGAAATGTCATCCCCATGTGGAGCCACTGTTAGGGTCCTATAATAATAGGGTTCATAAATTTTGAATTGACATTGATAGTCTTGTAAATATGTACATACCTTGCTTTCTGCAAGTTGTTTTCCCATATTTTGAAAAAATGAAAAATAATTAAAAAAAAAAAACCAAAAAGAGGGTAAAAAGTCCTAAAAGAAAGATCAAAGGACTTAGAAAAATATAGACCCCAAAAGAAAAAAGAGAAATAAGACCTGAAAGTGAGCAAGATCAAATGCCACTACCTTTACTTTACTGCAAGAATAATGATTATGTGCAGAGTGTCAATAAATGCCATAATCCATGATCAATTAAACAGTTTAATCTTAACATTTCATGCTTTCAATTTCATGTTCTAGATAGAGAATAAAGATTTGTCAAGTAGTTTAAACTTGACAAATCAATAGATAGGTAGAGAATAATGAGGAGCTCAACAGTTTAATCTGAGCCCTCGGATGAAATAAGTTAGACTTAGATATTTGTACGCTTTGAAAGAAAAATGTTTTAAGGTTGCAAGCCTAAATGCACCTACAAAATGAAGAAAAAATGTTAGAAATAAATTTGGGTAGGTAGAAAGCAGTTGAGCAATCATGTAAATAAAGACATCATTGGGAAAAATCACTAATTTCCTCTCCCCTATAGGTATTATGTATTCTAAACTGTTAGTCAAAAAGGCTTAGAGCATTTCTCTGACTTTTGTTGGGACTGGATCCAAGGCTCGATGATTGGTAAGTTAAAAATATTGAATTTCTATATTAAATCCGCATTTTTCAATACTTACCCTTCATTCCTACATCAAAACCCATTTTTATAAGTAAAGACACATTCTTGCTTAGTAAAATTGTAACCATAAAATAGTTAACTTCATTCCCTTCAAAATCATTCATAAAACCCTCAAAATACATTTATCCTAAGTATTAGTGAAGTAATATAAAAGAGGAGCAATGATTTATTTTTATACTTTACTTAGAGATAATATGTGTTTTTCTATTTACTATCCCTTTATTCATATTAACATCTAACTTGTTGTAGTAAATCCCTAAAACTACACCTACCTGTATATATTAAATCCATTGTATTTAAAATAACCCCCTTAAACCCACTATTTTAAGCTTTAGACCAATGTTATATACCCCCATGTGCGCAAATAAAACCCCTACCAAAACCCATTGGTCTAAAAAATATCGTTATTTAAATACCCTACCCATATAGTTTTTGAAAACTTTCAAAAGGTTTAAAAACTATATAATAAACTAAATCCCGCACCTACATATCTTTCTATTGAAACATTTCATGAAAATGTTTTAATTTAAATATACATTATATTTCCCCCGCCATCGTATAAACCAAGTTTTGAATTAAACCAATGTCTATTTATAAAATTTTAAAGCCCATTTCCGCATAACACACCCCGGTCCCACCTCCCATTCTGACACAGTTTCCAAGCAAATCTAGACCCTTCACATCGATTCCCCAAATCCAACAGCACAGATCTAATATTGCATAGAAAAATTGCGCGTTCATCCAACCACCAAACCTGCATGAAATGGATGGTTTCACTATAACCTCTCTCCTCCACATTCCATTCAAACATTGGATCGCGTGGGTTGATTCTAAAACCACTTACCACCGCAACTCCACACGATAACCACTCTAGTTTTCAACCCTTTGAATTCCAAAAGTCGCTCCTCTCGCCTGATGTGACCTGCATACATTGCTAGATTAATACAACCAAAATACATAATAAACCTTCGAAAATACATTTCATTCATATATCTTCTTACGCTTTAAACCTAAACCCTCTGCAAATTTTCCTCGACTATAAAAACATAATTTTAAGCCATTTTCCGCCATTTTTACGCCTGAAACCTGCAACCTTTGAATATTGTTGAGGAGATGCACGTTTCTCCAATCAATTCACTGAAGCCATCAACTCAGCCAAAACCTCAGAAACCATTATGAAGATCAAATACCTACATACAAAAGGTATTTTTCTCAAATTGGAACCTGCAAATTATTTAAAGTACCAGTAAAAAGAACAAAAACACTTTAGAAATTAAGAATCGATTAAAATAAACTGCTAAAAAGCCCCAAAAATAGGCCAAACTCTTGCAAATTTTTCCAAGAAACCCCGTTTCTCTGTCGCGCACCATTTCTGAAGAAATTTGTGAGTTCTCATAGTTTGATGATCTATTTCTAAACTCTGAAACAAGATAGAAAACCTCTGCAGGTACCCTAAGCCTCTGTAACCCTTTCAAAGAAGCTTCAACCCAATTTCCCATTAAAAATACTCAGGAAACCCTTGTTTTCTTTTTTAAACCAGCTCTAAAGCCTCTAAACCTCTTTGATAGGCATAATTGAACAGAAAACCCAAAAATATACTACACTTTGCCAAATTTTCCCAATTAAGCCTCTGCTAAAAGTAATTTTCTTCTACAAACTGTATAAACTTGCAGAAGTAGATGAAAATGCCTAAAAAGAAGAGTGTAAGCAAGCTTGAAGGTTCTAAAGCACCTAAACCTACCCATGCCATGACTTCAAGTACTGCTATTGTTGTTAATCCATTGCAACCACCCGTTGTTGATATTGAACACATTCCTCTAGGTGATACTGATTACAAGATAACAGATCCCATAGTTGAATTCAACCTACTAGATATCCATAACTGGTGCTATGATAAGTCTTTAGATGATCATGAAGAATTTCATATTTTGGAATCCCATTTTCCCAAATATGTTGTCCCATTAACTCACTCATGTTAGAAGATCATTAGATTGTGTCAGCAGTACCATATTCCAGAGCAAAGAGCTATTGTAAATGCCAGTAAAGAAGTCCTTTTTACCATCACTGCAGAATCAATTAACCAAATGTTGCAGCTTCAACCTGACCCCCAAGTAGTCCCTTTGTCTATAGAGGCCCTCACCAAGCTATATATTGGCCTAGATTTTCCGGAAAGGTTCAGGATTTTTCAAACTTTTATGCCTCTACATGTAGAAATTCCAAAGTTAAATCCTCCATATTCTACTGCTAAATTTCCTGAAGGTTCAAGAAATGTGATTTCCATGCTTTCATTCATCCTTGGATATTTCACTGATGAACACACTGATGAATCCATCTCGGGATTCTTTTCCACCTTTTCTCCAGGTCAACCACCTTCAGTAATATTTGATTATGCTAGTTTCATTGCTGATAGTATTCATTATCAACTGAAAAATTTTCAAATAGAGGGAGTGTTTATATATACCTCCTACCTTTTCAATATGTTCCTATACTTCCAATAACCCTTCAAAAACTTGACATAGAGGAAAATCCTCTATCTGTCATTTTTTGGACATCATTGCTCAGAAAATAATGTACAGATTTCAGTTATTCAGATTTTTCATAATTATTTTTACATCCAGTGATCACCATGTGAACCAAAACAGAGTAGCCTAGAATAAATGAGGAAATGAAGAAGATATTACAGTTATCAAAGCAGAGTAAGGTTGGTGACTGGTATTTGTATGAGAAATATACTGAAATCAGAGTCTTTGGGTCAAACTTGTTACCTTACAAGTTACCCAAACATTCTTAAATGAGGATCTTTGCCTTGGAGTATATCAGGTAGATCCTAAACTCTGATTCCATCAATTTCATGGAAGCTAAGAAGAAAACCCAATTCAAACTTAAGAATCAAATTGGGCCATTCATATGCAATCACAGGGATGCATAAAAAGAAGCAACAAATCAGTTATTGGAATATAAATTTGAAGAGAGTTTGCCTTGGAACTATGATCCACAAGGGATCTTGAGAAAGATAAGGGTTAAATGCAAATTAACACCCTTTACACATGAAGCTAAGCCATAAATAGAAAAGTTTTCCAATCAGCTTGAATGGACTGAAAACACCTTAATAGATGCAGTAAACAAAGGTAATACTTGTCATACCTTAGAGACTGCAAATCAACCAGAGAATTCCATTAAAAGAGCAAGGGAAGAAGGAGCCTATGTGGCATAGACTAAAAAAGAAACAAAGTTCAAGATCATTTATAATAAAAGGCCTAAATTGGATACAAAAGGTAAAGGAAAAGTGACAATAGATGTTGAAATAGAGCCTTTAAAAACCAACACAGATTTTCCAGAGACAAATGTAGCTGTTGTAATTATTAATGAGCCAAATCAGAATGAAGAAATCAATAATGAAGACACACAGTTAATGGAAATACAGCAAAGCATGGAAGCTTCTTCCTCACAGTCAGCTAAGGAAAAGGATTTGGATATTTAAGAGAAATATAAGAAGATCAAGTTGAAGAATGAGGAAATCAAAACTGAAATTTACTCTCAGTTCTTGAAACAAAAGCTAGGTAATCAAAATAGATTCCTATAAACATTTGATTACTCAAGTAAAAAATTGATTATGTCAGTATTTCAACCGATATTATCAGTTCCACAGATAGTTGTTGACTATAAAAAATTTGATCTAGAAGTAGCTACAAACAGTATCCATGAATTAGATCAAATAGAGTTTCATAGGCAAAGCTCATAGATGTTGTATTCCACATTTACAACAAAATCTATGAGTGCTCAAAAGCTCCAAAATACCATCTCCAACATGAAAGATTAGATGAAGTTAGACAAAGCCTCATTGTATGCCAAGGATCTAAGGATAAAAGCCTTAGAAGAATTAGTTTTACAAGTAGGATATGATCCTACTAATATCAAAGCAGTAGAATTATTGGTCAAAACTAAAAATGAAGATATAGTAGCCTTGAAGAAACAACTCAAGCTTCCTCAAAGTGAGCATCCTCAAACAGAGGAAGTCATATAGGAATAGAAGGAAAAAGATGAAATGATGAGTTTAATTCTTCAATTGACAGCCCAGGTTAAGGAAATGGAAATGAAGATGGACAAGCTTGTCCAAGAAAGGAGACAGTAAAAGAACCAGTGATTCATACACTCATTACAGTTATCACTGCAGCAGTGCCTTCAACTATAGGAGAAAATTTGGCACCCAAAGAACCACTGGCTACTGCAATGCCAGTGACTTCTTCCACAACATCAACCACTAAATCTTCTACACCAGTAATACAGCCTACTGATGAGACCAGCAATATAGTGAAAGAAATGGAAGAAATGTCTTTAAAGACAAATGAGATTAACAAATTGACAAAAATGGTTTAAAATCTTGAAAAATCAAATAAATCAGCTCAGGTAAATGCTAAGATACATGAAAAAAATGCCAACAGATTGAGTGAAGAGTTAAAAAAGTTGCAAAAAGAATTAACTTTGAAGGATCAGATATTGTACATCAAAATTTATCTTTGGAATAATATCATTGAAGCCATCCATGATGTATGGCATTCAATTCAGGTAATTTTTGAGCAAAGAGAATTATTATTAGCAGCCCAAGCAGAAATTCAAAAGATTCAAACTGATTTGGCTGATAAACCAGAGCAAGCAGTAAGGCTAATCAATTTCCTTAACAGCAAAAATAGACAGGAGTTGGAAGAGCTCAAAATAACAGATAGAACTGCAACTATCCTAGAAATTAAGAAAGTCACAACTAAGATAAATTTGATGAGGCAACTTGAAGAAAAGTGTGAAGGCATGAATACTGCCATAATCAGGTTCATGGTTAATTTCACAAGTTTGAGGCAAAAAGGACTTCTTGATATCATGTTTATTAATGATAAATTGATGCCTCAAAATGACTATGATAAGAAGATAAGATAATTTTCCAAGGAACAAGTAAATAAGCCAACAGGTCAAGGCATCCCCACAAGAAAAGTGTTACTGAAGAGTTTTGAACATTTATATTACTTACAGTATAAAATCAAACACTTGTTTGTCATCAAGCCAACCTTTGCTAGACATAGAGAAGCTGATGAGAATTTTAGGAAATTAAAAAATATTCAAATTCCTAAAAATGAGGATTGGAAGTCACTTACTGATTTGTTATGAAGGATAAAAGACAAGCAAGTGAAAAGAAGAAAGAAAGTTGTTTTCTAAATTACAGTCAAAACAGATTTTATTTACATCAGTAAACACTTTTTGATTAAGGGTTAAAGAGTATCAGTTAAAGAATATTAGTTAATAAAGAGTATTCGAGAAAGAGTATCAGACAAGGCATATCAGATTCAAAAAAATATCTGAAAGCCAGCAAGGAGGACACCAAGGTAGCCAGCTGCTTTATCCTCAAAATTGTTTTTGTTTCTTATGGATAATATAGGACAGCTTGCTGATTTGTTAAGCAACTGTCTCTATTTTTATTGTAAAAATATTTTATTTTCCTAAGATAATTCCTAGAAGTATTTTAGGATATTTTGTAAAAAAAATTGTATAAATACTTCATCTTTAGAAGTATTTTGTGTGGAATAAAATTGTTAGGATTGTTATAGTCATTTCTTCTTGGACTTTAAAGCTTTTGTGTGTCAAAACTTTGAGTAGCATGTTGTATCAAAGAAAATTGGTATCATACTTTAGGATTCCTGTGATGAGCTATTTGGAGTGAAGTATTTTCTTCACTTGTCATTGTTTCCTTTCTTTGTTCCATGCATCCATTTATGTTTATGCTAAATCTGAATGTATAACTAGGAGTATTACTACATGATTTGTTAAAAGCACCCTGTTTTTAACTAGTTATCATTTATATGTTTTCCTCTGATTTCTAGTGTAAGGAACCCTTAATTTCTCCCTCTCTCGTTTGACCTCTTCCTACTACTTATTTTTCCGGATTTAAGGATTCTTAAGTGCCCTTTATCCCGATCATACCACCTCACAAAAACAACTTTCCAAGATCTCCAAGGGTTATCTATCTTTCCCTGAAGACATTTGACCTTTTTGCCCTTGATCCCAGTCCCGTTTTCTTGATTTTGACTCCATAGCCCAATGGAAAAATAGATTTCCCACTATCCTTCCTTTTAAGTGATTTTTCCCACCAAATCTACCAAAGCAAAACCAAAACTGCACTTTCATAACTAGCCTAATATTCACAAATTAAAACAAAGTTAAAATTTAAAGAGAGAGCCCTCTCTAAACCCTAGGAAGGCTAGATCCTAGAGTTTGAAGTTGGTTTTTGGTTACCTCTAGTATTCTTTGACTAAAAACCAAAATCACACAACTTGAGAATTACTAGAGTGATAACATATCTCACAACTACAAGACCATATATTATGTAAGGCATGAGTTTGATTTCCAGATTTATGGAGACTCCAAATGGTACACATTGGAGTGCAGGAAAAAGAATTCTGAGATACATAACAGAAACTAGAGATTGTAGCATAATGTATGCAAGTACATAAAAGAAATATTTTATTGGATTTATAGATAATAATTTTGTTGGAATTTTGGATGATAGGAAGAGAACTTCTGGTTATGTGTTCCATCTTGGTTCAAGTGTGATAGCATGGGAATATAAGAACCAACCCATTGTCACACTATCATCGGCAGAAGCAGAATATGTAGCAACAACATTAGCAACATGTCAAGCAGTATGGTTAAGAAGAGTACTAGATGGACTCAATAAGAAACAACAAGGATCAACGTCAATATATTGTGAAAGCACCTCAGCAATTTCACTATCCAATAATAGTGTCTTTCATCAAAATATCGAACATATTGATACTAGATATCACTTTATTAGAGAACTTGTGAGTAATGGAGAAGTTCACTTGAAGCCTTGTAAATCTAGTGATCAATTGGTTGATATATTTACAAAGCCATTAGCAAAAGATGTGTTTGAGTTTCAAAAAAGAAACTTGGGTGTTGTAAGCCTAGATGAGACATAGACCATGCATGTTGGAGTTGTCATGAGTTATGTTTTAGTTTAGCAGCCGTAATTAAGGGCGAGTGTTAAAATTATTAATTAAGTCCCGCATGGAGATTTAGCTATATTTAGAGAGTTAGTTAATTGAGCGTTGAGTCAAGTCAAGTTATGTAATGGTCAAGTCGAGTTATGTGATAGATGAGTTTGGTAAGTGTGTGCATTTCAAGTGAGTCGTTAGTCGAAAAGGATAAATACCCTTCACCAGGTTTATTGTATTTAGATCAATCAAGTTTGTGTGATCAATAGAAGAGCCACTGCTCGTGTGTGTTTTTGTGTGTGAATTATTTGTGTTATTTGCGTCTTTAATCTTTTGCATTTCCAACACATAGAACAAGTAATTTGGTATTTTTCTCCAGACTATTGAAAATAAACTCCTCCCATGGCACAAGGATAAGGAGATGGAAAGAAAAGGATGCGATCAGTTAAGTCCAAGAAAGCTCCCCATGGCAGAATAGCTTCTGGAAAAAGGAAGAAGTTGAAGATAATTGTTGACACTATTTCTATGAGAGAAGTTGTACAAAGAAATTCAAAATTTCAATAGACCTTTAATAGACATTTAAGGGTTGTATTCTGACAACATTTAGATTTTGTTTTTCCAGTTTGGACAACCAAACATGTGTTATACTTCGGAGGAAGACATATATCACTCGTTAGAAACCCTAAAACCCCAGTTAATGTGATTGCATAACCATTCTTTTTCATATTTTTCGCGTCGCTAAACCAAGGAGATTCGAAACCCTACGTTATTAACGGAGACAACCGTTTGGAGCGTTTGTTTTTAAATTTGGATACACCCATTTGGATGATTTACTTTTTGAATTCGGATATACCTATTTGGAAAGTGTTGTTTGACTGGCACGACTAAATGTTAAAATGAACAAGTATATAGCTATTTTAATACTATATACTTCAGTTTTTTCTTGGGTATCAAATGATTTTCAAATTCAGAGCTCGGTGTGCTCTGAACGATAGACCATAAATTTTATGAATTCTATTATGTTAGCCATTACGGTATAAATTTAAATTTTTAGCTTCAATTGCATTTTCTGAAAACAGATTCTAATAAAGTCGAACTAAAATGGATTTATGAAAACTATGCTATGAATTTGAATTTGAACTTAATATCCAGATTCTAGTGATATATGAAGGTGTAAATCCAATATAGCACTAAAATGAGAATATCCAATATCTGGAGGGAATATCTTGGGCAACAATAAAATGAGAAAAAACTGTGGTATCCAATATTCAGAGGTAAAAAATGTGGTATCCAAATATATCCAATATCCTGAGGAAAAATTGTGTTATCCAAATATATGTTGAACACGTAAATATAAAAAATACTGAGGTACCCAAATATATCTCGAACACGTAATTATTAAAAATAGAAATAAATATAGTCATGGCATCCAATATGGAGTGGGCCACGTAGGTATTGAATGGGCCATGTATGTGAGTATTGACCTAAAAAAAAGAGTTGTCTTATCCGATATGAAGTGGGCCACGTAAATATTAAGTAGTTCTATCTATATTAATACAATACAAACAAGTGGGGTTGCAGAGCAACTAGTCCTTGTCATAATGAATGTCAATGGAGCAGTTGTTCCAAGTCCTCGGTAAGTCCTGGGTTAAAAAGTATGCCAATTGATACACACATTTGCAAAGGGACAGTCCAACTCCAATACAACCACCATGGAAACTCTCCAAAACAATATGCATCCACAGCTTTGTAGTTTACAATTTCACCAGTGGCATGTCTATGTCTTCCTAGACTTGATAGCCGAAGTTGCTTTTGATATACAATTGCCATCAAGGCTGAGCGAATTTGCATACCTGTATGTCTTGAATTGAAGTACCAATGCCTTTGAGAGGACTCTATGAGCTTAACCACAAAAAAACCTCCAACAAGAATATTTTTTTCATATTTGAAAGACATTTTTCTACCTGCAAACTGTACAAAGGACCACAAAATCAAAGGTCCAAAAATTGTTGCTGGTCATCTCATAAATGGAATTACTTTCGTGACTACTGTATCTTTCCAATACCATTTGATAATGCTTGTAGAATTGTCTGTTTTTTTAATGGGTATTGGTTTCTCTGATGTTCCTATGCTCCTGCAAATTCTATTTGAGCACTGAAAGCTTCATCTTCAGAGGTTAAAAGTGGTATATGCATGAGTTCTAATGTTTTTGAATAGCCTAGACATATTAAATTATCCAACCATTTGAAAGTCAGATGGTTCAAAATTCCTGCTTTACTTAATGGAGTAAATTTGGTCTTTGCAACAGTTTCCTTTAGCAGGGGATCTGATACATCCTTAGTGTTGATGAAGGTATGACATCTAACAACTTTTCTAACACAAAAAATAGAAGAAACCAATTTGCCCATGTAGTAATATCTAGGATTGTACCAGCTGAGAACATTTGAATTGTGAAAACTTTTGTTATCGAGAAGCAAGTTAATACTGTTCCTAAAACAAATTTAGTGGTCCACCAGGTAATGGAAACTATGGCTGGTGGTTTCTTGAGATTAAAATTTAACGAAATAGCTAACACAACCCATGTCAATCGTTGAATGCAATACAATAATGACTTATGGCTTTTGTTATTAAAACTTTCAAACATAATGTGTAATTCAAATCCAATGTTTGTGAGACCGATAATGGATGATAAAAAATAGGCAACTTCATTTATAGCTGGCCTATTATCATATATATAAGGATATCTTGAACAATATCTATGATAAATTATAAAGACTAAGAGAAAAATCAAGGAAAAACAGAGATTGATTTCGGTGGTAAATAAATTTTCTAGGAATCCAGTAAACCATGTCATTGCGTTTCTTTGTAAAGAGCAATTTTTGAGACAGTAATTTCCAGGAAGGAAACAAAAGCTATATACCCATGAAAGAGTCCCTGCATTAGTTAAAACATGAAATTTAGGTCATAGAGCTGAAATTTAAGAGACATTGTTCTAAAAATACCCAATTCATGTCAAAAGCCATATGAGGAGTCACTTTTCATTTGAAATTAGACGGATTCCTCCAAAAACATAAAAAAACAAAAGAGAATAGATTTCAAAGTATTTATGAATCATTTATCATATAATTTTTCATTAAATTTTCACAAACATTGCATGTAACTGGTTTATATTGAAGACTGATAGAAGAAGTTTAATTTACTATTTCACAAGAAGTTTGTGGAGTCTGGCCTAGTTACCAGAAATGGAACGAGAGCATTTGTTTCTAGAAACGTAACAAATATTTATAACAAATATAACAAATGAAAAACAAGCCTAGAAACACATAACTCTATATATTTAAATGTCAAGTTATCGGGCATCCTAGGCAGTCTGTGCAACAATTTCCATATTCACATGTAAACAAATATGAGCAGAGAGTGTTAATACCGTCAGGCTCTTGGTAACTTTTTCTACCCAAGACAGTGGATTCAGTAACATTTTCTACCTAATGCAGTTGATTTTCTGATAAGTAAGAGTACAGCGACAATCCATACAATAGAGAACAAAACTAGCATAGGCGCCCACTTCATCATTTTTACAACTTCAAAGGAAAAATAAAAAATAAACCAAAAGCAAAGAAGTTAGTGGTTTAAAAACATACTGTATAAAACCATCTGACAACCTCTAAATTTTTTGATATAAAATCTTAATAAAATCTGAAGTAGATAGCGCTAACTACAAATATTGATCTATAATATCTATAAGAAAGCATATAAAAATCTATAATCAAAGTATATACACACTCACTTGTTGGAGTAGAAGGCCTGTTTATGTATGCTCACTAAAATGTCTCTGCTGAGGATATTCCCGCCACGAGACAACAATTTTTCCATTATCCCTGAACTAGAAATATTAAAGATATTAATAGAATATTAAATATATTAATCAAAATATTAAATATATTAATATAATATTATATATATTAATCAAAATATTAGTATGTAATTCAAATCATTTTAAGAAGTACGGGTCTTTATGGAATCTGCATGCATTACGCATGGAGTTTCATAATGAACGTGCTCTCCAATAATATTTGGATAGTTCGCTAAGGTCTCCCCAAAACCCATACACCTGTCCATAGTCATCTTGGAGAGAGTTAAAAAACCTACCAGCAAATCCTAGTGCCAATATCTTAGCTATCGACCGGTCAGATAGGCATTGTATACGAATGGAGCAGCGCAAGTAACAGAGGAATAAGTAATTGCAAGCATTTGGCATTAATCGTAGTTCCAAATTCAGGTTATGGTGCCACTAAGCTCGTTGATTAAGAAGCTAAGGTAGTTGGTCTCATTGCAAATCGATCAACATCTTTATCTCTATATAAAGCTTGAATTATAGTTTATAGTTCTCAGTTACTCGTTAGAGCCACGAACACCACACCTTTGAAGCAAAACCAGATTAGTGAATTAGAAGGGAGATGCGAGTGAGGGGAATTGCTCTGAAATTGATTTTAATCTCTGAGATGATTTGAACTAGATTTTTTCCCTAAGGTGATGGTCAACCGAGGAATTTCCGCAGGAGTCAAAGTGCCCACCAGCCACCAGTTTCTCTTCGTTTTGTTCGATAGCAGATAGATTTGTTTATCTGCCTTTATCAATACAACAAGCTCATAAGCACATACCTATACCAACCCCACTATCCACTCTCTCTATGAAGAAATATAAGGAATGGGTTCTCTGGCTAAACTTTCTGGAATGAGGATAAAAATATGTCCCCATGGAAACCAGTGTCTTGAGGGAGGCGTTTAGAGGCCTACTAGTAGCATGGAACTATTCCTCTCAATGTCAAGCAAAAGAGGCCAGTACAAGATAGTATTGTTCCTCTATAGATAAAGACAACAAACACACGGATTTGTATGTCTACAGGCAAGCAAGCTAATCTCATTAGAGAGAATTGCAGCTCAGGTTATGACTCATATTTATTTGAGGATGATCTATTTTAGACTTTGATTGAGGATTTCCTACAACAATCGATTTCTGCAGCATCGAAACAACATCCGAACAATCAGCTTCTGCAACATTGGAAAAGGTCAGAGAATTTCTTTCCTCATCATTTTCTTGGCAATCTTCATCTAAATCTAACGCAAGAAAAACATCAATTTTTTATAATTTTCATCAAAATATAAGAAGTATCAGCGCCCTTACCTTTGAAGGATTTCTCCATGTAGACTTCATGGAAAGAAAGGGTTGCTCTGTAATTTTTGGACGCAGACTTCGTGGAAAGGAAGGGCTGTCATAGAGTAGTCCGCCATACAAGCTTATTGTCCGGCATACAAGCTTATTGTCACTGTGGGCTACCATACAAGCTTATTGTCTGTCGTACAAGCTTATTGTCACTGTGGGCTACCATTGCCATGGAATCTCATCGCGAAGAGGAAAGAGGAAATCCGAGGAAATCCAATGCCTCAAGCCAATTCCTATTAAACAAAGGAGGAAGGCTACAACTATCTTGCATGGTTGTACAGGTGGGCATGGGCATGGTTATAAAGGTGGCCATTGTATAAGGCCACATAAATTATTCACATATTCACGAGTATTCAAGAGAAGAAAAGGGATTTCATTCAAACATTTAGTGTAATTAAACTTATGCTAGCATTAGTTTCACTGTAAAAAGATAACATCCAAACATATCAACATAATATATAGTTACAGGGCCTCTTCCTCGGGAAGAGGCCAATAAGACGATAAAACTAAAAACTATGCTTAAACTTGCTCAATCCACTACATAACTAAAGTCTTTAGCTTTATTGAGAGATGAACTAATGTTTCACAATGGACTATCGATTACTATAGTCCCATGCCTAACGGCAGGGACTAATAAGATTTATGTTTAGATTTATCTTAATAGAAATAAAAATATCTGTGGTATCCAATATGAAGTGGGCCACGTAAGTATTAAGAAAATATGAAGTGGGTCACGTGAGTAAGTATTAACTGAAAACAAAAGCTGTCGGCCACTTATAATATTTATTTTTAACTCGTCGGCCACTTATAATATTTATTTTTAAATATTAACTCGTGGTTTAGAAGTTGGTTCTCTCAAAGTATCTCTCAAAAATATTTGTTCTCTCAAAGTATCTTTCAGCTCATAGTAGGTCAGGAATTTAAAAAAATTAAAATAATTTAGGTGAACCTAATAATTAATTAATTTTATTAAATTTTGTTTTATTTTATTCAATTACATGAATTTAAATAGTTTAAAAGAATTTAGGTTAATTTAATAATTAATTACTTTAATTAAATTTGACTTCATTTTCTTCAATTAGATGGAGTAAAAATATTTTAAATAATATTATAGTTATAATTATTTTTTTCTTTTATTTGTGTATTTGTATTTTTTTTTAAATATTTTAAATAATATTATAGTTATAATTATTATTATTTTTTCTTTTATTTGTCTATTTTTTTTTTTTTAAATTTAACTGATTCAAAATGTTTACATAAAATGATTTAAGTTAAAATAATTATTAATTATTTAAATTAAAATAAATATTAATTATAATTATGATGATGATGATGATGGTTATCTTCCGCTACGACCAATTTGGTCTATTGGGCTTTAAGAGGGGAGAAAGAATCTAAGTTTGATTCTTCGAATCTTGTTTCTATGGTCAAAGAAAAGGGAAATAAGTGCTCCAAGATCGCTATAGGTGGGTTTTCTTAATAGGTCAATAAGATTGGAAGTGTTGTAGATGGTAGGGAATTGAGAGAAAAGGTGAGTAAGAGTCAAGTAGTCTAAAAGGAAGTGTTTTTCATCTTCCAGCTGCTTAGAATCACAAATATGACAGATTCTATCGTTCTATTGTGGTAAAACACAACCCTCCCATTTTTGACTTATGTACTTCAAATAATGGGGACCCTTTCTACAAAATTTTTGGCTAAACACCCTTTAAGATTTTCATTAAGTTAATTATCATACGTTTTTGTCTTTTTTCATCTTCCTCAGAATTTTGTTTTGATTTCTTTGTTGAATTCTGTTTTTCACAAGCTTTCCATCGATACTTTTTTAACTCCATTTGGTCAACCAATTTGTAAATAGCACTCCTTTGAAGATTTGATCATTTTCTCGCTTGGGTTAAAAAATGTATAAAAATGTAAATATTAATTTTTAGTTAATTTTTACTAATTCTTTTATTTTTTTTTATTAATGGTTCTACAAAATGACCTAGCTAAATTATACAATTAACGAAAACACGTTTGAGGATCTTGGTAATTCACTCCAACTTGTTATTTTAAAAAAAATTGCCAAATCCAAAACCCCAAAATTGCAAAAAACTAAAGTCTAAATTGTAGGATGGTTAATCCCATGTGGGCCCCACTTCACAATGATCGCACTTGCAAAACAATCTCGATTTACAAAAAATTCCGTAAAAAATATGCGATGCAATATTGCGATTGCGATATATCGCAATACCAAACATCTATTTTTATGCAATCATTTTAAAAAGGTCGAACTCCGATTGCGATTGGGATTTGGTTTTCATGTGCGATGTTAAATTTTTTTATCACAAGGTTCTAAAACTCCTGATGACTCCCACTCACATTACCCTCCATTGACTTCACCTCCACTCCTTATCTCTCCACCTTATCCCTCCTTATCACTTTGTTAATACTCCTCCCTCCTCCCTAAGCTCTCTCTCTCTCATGTGGATTTTTGGTTTTAAAATTTTCAATTATTTAATATATAATAAATATTATATTTTTAATATAATTTTTATATATTAATTATAATATTTTATAATAATTTTAATATAAATAAATTATAAAATTAATATAATATATTATATTTTAAATAAATTTTAAATCATTTATTTTTATTAATTAATATCTGCTTATAGTAAATTGAGATTAATAACATAATTGTAATTTATTAGCTTTAATAAATTATTAACATTAATCTTATTTAGGTTTAGAAATTAATTAAATTTTTTTGATTTTTAGCCCAAGCAACAAAAATTCCAGATTTCTGGGAATTTTAATGTACCAACTTTAGAAGCTCATAAATGGAGTTTTACTTGACAAAATGAGGCACAGGATGGCTCATTAGATAGATAGAATCATGGAGAACATTTCTGAAGTTGTTTCATTTCCAGGTTTAATAATTTATTTAGTCTAAAATTTAGCAGAATATCATGCTCCGAATTTTTAAACAAAACTAATTTTCTGAGGTTTATTTTTTGCATTTTCATTTGCCACAACTTCTTATGAGTGAAGATCCATTCGTCTACGTTCTTCTTGGCCAATTATATCAGCACATACATCAAAATAAAACTTATATTTCCTTTTCAATTATTTATTTAATTAAGTTTTAATTAGATTTATTTTAATTTCTAAATTTGACATTTTGATTTTATTTTTTCATTTTAATTTTGTTTTTGTAGGAAAACAGTTGAAGAGATGAGAAGAAGAAGATATCAATCAATGAGAAGGCTCCAACAATTGAATAATATTTTTTGAACCAATGAAAATTGATTGAGCAAAACCACTCTTCAAACAAATTTTCTTATGAATAAATCCTTTTGTAAATATTATAAATAGCAGAATGCAAAATGTCATAGGGGTTTCTATCCTTTGCAATTCTGGAATTATAAAATAACTTCTCTAATATGAATTTAGAGTTATAGGGTGAGAGCAGAGGAATCTCAGATTTGGAGATTATTGAGGTTTTTCTTTTACATGCTGAGTTATGTATAATGAAGAGAGTCTTGCACTACTGTAGCTCTGATTTTGAAAGCAGAAGTTTAGGCATTGTAAAAGACTGTTAGAGACTGGAGCTGGAGAAATTGACTTAATAAATTGGTATTTATAATACTATTATTTTAAATACTGGTTTCATTTTTTGATAACAGGAATGTGTCAGTTTACTCGCATACTTGTGCACTTTTGTTGGTATGAGTAATTTGCCTCAATTTATGTTATTATTTGTCTCTACTCTTATGGGCTGAATTTTGATTTCTAAGTAACTATTTATTCATAAATCTATCTTATAAAACTAATTTATTGAATAGTGATATGCTGTGAACTATTTCTGCATGTTATTGTTTAATTATTCAAGTTACTGATTAAATGATCAATATGATTTTGAGAACTACTTCCTGAGTGTTGTTGATTAATTATTTCAGTGAAGAGGTCTCTAGATAGAATGTGTTTGGTATTCAAAATTTCAGTTAATTGAACTACTTTGTTAGCTTGATATTCATTTAAAACAAACATATTTAAATCTAAATTATTTTAAAACATCTTTTTCTCTGTTGGGATAGATCTATATCTTCCTAATTGAGATAGGATTGAAATAGTTTCTTTTGCTTGCATCTTAGAATAATATTTCATTTAGATTAAATTCTATATCCCTAAAAGTCCTCTTCTCAAAGAGGAAAAACTTTAGTTGTGGCTTGGCTAAGCCCAAATTAGCTTAAGTATCACTTTTCTTGTCCAATCGAAAAGAGAAATGATCTGATGTCTCTTTCCCATTGATAGATAAAAGTCATATTTTAAGCCAATGGAGAATGAGAGAAGGTAACTAGACCTAGTTAAACCAGTCGGAGCCACCATTCCAAATGAAAAAGGAACTGCTTAACGTCCGGACCAGGTGGTCATCCCCCATGTTGTTGCAACGAATTTCAAGTCCTCAACATTTTGGCACTAGAAGGAGGGCCTGAGACTTGTTTTCCTTTGGAGTCTTTATATTCTAATAACTTATTTTTATTACAATGTCTCTTTTAAAACTTCCAATTTGGAGTTGTATTTATGGATGAGCATCTTCCAATACTCTACCAAAAATAGTAAGACTCTTGTCTCAGGTAAAGTTTAATGTTAAGATGAATACTTCTGCATTTGATCATACTTTACAATTCATTCAAAATTTTTCAAATTTTTATTTTCATGAAATTGATGAAGGTATTTTATGCAAGATTTTTACTCTTACATTCTTAGCAAAAGCCAGAAGCCAGTGTAAATCACTTCCAATTGCCTCAATCCACACTTGGGAAGAATTTATTGCAATATTCCTTTGTAAATTTCATGGATATATCTACAAACAGGTATGTGACGATTTTGAAGATCTACAAAGGTTTGAAGGTGAGTCTTTAATTGATTTTACCATAAGGTTTCGTTTAAATTGTTTAAAATTTAAAATTGAAGATACAAATTTGAAAGGATAATTATTAGATTGGTTTGAACATATTTGATCTCTTCCTTCCATTCATAATCAATGTGAAATTATTCCAAGCTTTGATCAATCTCCTTCTAACTTCATTGATATAAGTAAAAATTCCAATATGGAGGTACAAACAAATGATGATGAAATGGCCTCTATTTTGTATAATCAATTCCTTCAATATGTTGGAAATACTGAGAGGGGGGGTGAATCAGTATTCCGTTCAATTAGAGAATTAGTTAATCTCCAATTATTATCAGTGTTTGTACAATGATAGCTGCAAACAAGAGGAACACAAATGCACACAGTTTTTAAGGTGGAAACCCACTCCGGGACAAAATCCACCTAATGATTTTCTAATAATTCTTTAATATTCAACTCCAATTGAAAATAAAGCTCCAACTTCGTAGAATCTAGAAAAGCATTCTTCTCCAGATCCCACTAGATGGACACTCCAATGCCTGAGATTATTTAGTAGTCAACTGAACGGATGCCCCAACACCCAATGAGCTACAACTCAACCTAGCACCACCCTACCACCCTATAGAAGAATAAAAGAAGAATGGACTTCCGTACTAGGGAAAATGGTCCACTTTACGATGATATAGAATGATGTAGAAGAAGAAGATATACTAGACCATAACCCCAACTTTGTCACAACCACCTAATGATGATCCTAGACCTCCCAACACTGCCTCTTCAACCCTTGGCAGATAGACACTAGTACAATTTTTACAATAATGTATTTACAATGACTTAGTAAAATGATACCTTTACAATGATTGTATGTAGTGCTGCCCACTTGAAGACTTCATATGATGAAATTCTTGCTGCTTTTATGCACCTTGGTTGCTGCTCTTGTCATGCTACCTTCTGCTGCACCTTGTTTTTCTTTGCTGCCATAGAAAGTGTGGTCCTTTGCAACCCTTGAATACACATGATCTAGCTTTTTCTTGCCTTCTAGGAGCTCGATATTGAATCTGGTGTATCTCTATTATTTCAAAATCCTTAATATCTGATTTTCAGTCCTATAGTATTCCTCTGAGTCGTCTTTCCAATTGCACAGGTCTTACCCAATTTGGATTCTTCAAGGGAGAATTATACCCAATCTCTCACAATGCCCTAATTATGGACTGTTTCAGCAGAGCGAACTTGTATGGTGTTCCACGTGTCACTGTTTCTTCATTTGGCTCTAAAATTGATAGAGAGAAAACTATAGTCTGTGCTGTATCTGTCACTTTTTACATAATTCCAATCCGATACTCAGACATAGAGTTATGATGATTTTACCAAGGTCACTTCTTTGAGATTAATTTCAGGAGCCTGCAAAAATCCTGAATTCCACAGATAATATCTCCAAAAATATTGTGCACTTTGATCTGAAATGTTTACAATAGCTTCCTTAGGATTTTGGCTTCACCACATAAACATTTCAGCTTCTGAACCTTCGTATAAAAAAATTTAGAGCGAAAATTCCACGATGACCTGTTTCATATGGCGAAATCCCTTGCATAAGGAGGAAATGAGGATCACAATTTATATAAATGCTTAGGTTGAGAGGGGCTTCAACAAGTGAACATGGGAGGGATTTTAGGAGCTTAAAAAAATATTAATTATGACTTTTTAATGACCCATGCCCCAACCCCATGGGGTTTTAGCCCTCTAACTGGGGGTACAAACGTCAAACATGAATATCTCTCAAACCGTGAAGAATTACATGGCGTGCCATATATAAATGGAAACATCTCGACAAGTAGAAGCCATAAAAAGCATTATTGACCTAGAATATATTAATTTGGCAGGTCAAAATTCCCATGCAATATTGGGTTAGCCCCTGGTGTTGCTTGGGTTGACATCAATGACAACCGTTGATCAGCAATCTCTCCCTTTGGCATTGATGGCAACACAAGTACTCCCCCTGCGATCATGACATATCTTCCTACAACATTCTCTCCCCATTTGACATCAATGACAAAGGGTAACTCCCCCTGAAACACAACCATCCTGCGTACCTATACACACTTCCACTCCCGCTGAAACACAACCGTCTTGTAAACCTGTAATCTAATGAGAACTTGGGAGAATCCCAAGCTTTTGACAAAGATATTCAAATGATTCACAAGGTAAAGGTTTGGTGAAGATATCAGAAATTTGTTCTTTTGTACAAACATACTCAAGTTTGATATTCTTTTCAGCGACTTGTTCTCTAACAAAATTATATTTGATCGGAATATGTTTTGTTTTTGAATGCATGCTAGGATTCTTGGAGATGTTGATGGCACTAGTGTTGTCACAAAATATGGGAATAGGCTCACTAAATTGTACTTGAAGATCCTGCAAAGTTTTTTTCATCCAAAGGACTTGAGTACAACATGATGCTGTTGTAATGTGTTCTTCTTCCACTGTAGATAACGAGATTGAAGCTTTCTTTTTGCTCAACCATGATACGAGACAACCACCTAGATAGAATGCTGCTCCACTAGTACTCTTACGATCATCAACGCTTCCTGCCCAATCTGCATTTGTAAAGGCTTGAATAATGAGATTTTTACCCTTGGGATACCACAAGCCATATTCTTCTGTGCCCTTTAGATATCGAAGAATGCTTTTGACAGCAATAATATGTGATTCTTTTGGTGCTGCTTGGAATCTTTCTACTTGTCCAACTGCTTGCATAACATCTGGCCCAGAGGCTGTTACATATAGAAGACTACCAATCATAGATCTGTACAACCTCTGATCCACATCCTTAGATGAGTCATCTATGCCCAATTTGCAACCTGTTACCATCGGAGTAAGGACGGGTTTGCAATCTTCCATTTTGAATTTCTTGAGAATTTCCTTGATGTACTTGGCTTGACATATAAATATTCCTTTCTCTTGCTGAGATATTTGAAGCCCTAAGAAGTATATCAGCTCACCAAGTAAAGACATCTCAAACTCACTTTGCATCTTTGTAGAAGAGTTCTTACTTAGTCGATCATCATTGCTACCAAATATTATATCATCCACATATACCTCAACGATTGTTAAATTATCTTTATCTATTTGTACATAAAGATTGCTATCAACAGTACCTTTCTTGAACCCTTGTTGACGTAGATATCCATCAAGAATGAACATACCATGCTCGGGAGCCTCGCTTCATTAGGGGAATTTTAAAGTCTAAAATGGGCCTCCTAAGAAAAATGTACAAAAAATTAAACTTTATAAGAACCAATAGCATTCAATATGATGATGTCAACCATGGGGGATGATTCACCATTTTTTAAGTAAAAGGGTAAAAATATTAAAAAATAATATAATAATAAAATGCTTTTTTCAACTCGTATTTTCAACTTATCTCCCAAATTTTTTTACTCAAATTCCCCGCCTGTATACTCGTTGGATGAAAAATTTAATTCCTCATTCAAAGAGTACTCCATGTTGTATACTTCGATGGGATTTGCAACATGAAAAATGAAAATAATACAAAACGTGATTACAATCACGTTTTTCATATATTGCCCATTTTTCATGAAGCAGACCCATCGAAAGTATGCGCATGGGTACTCCTTGGATGAGGAATTAAATTTTGCATCTAACGAGTACTCCCACTTGAAATTTGAGTAAAACTTTGGGATATCAAATACTTGAAAATATGAGTTGAAAAAGTAGTTTTTTTCATTTTTCCCTTCTAAAATTTGATGATGTCATCAAATCTTATTTTATTATTTCCACTATTATTTTATAATTTCCTTAGGAGGCCCATTTTATACCTTAAAATTCCCCTAATGTGAGACCATATAGAGCCTTCTTTAACCTCGCGTACATAGTCTTCTTTTTTGTGATAGTAGAAAACCTTCAAAGTTGATGTAAACTTCTTCTTCTAATTCTCCATTCGTAAATGTTGACTTAACATCCATTTGGTAGACTTTGATTTTTCTTGAACATGCATAGGCGAGAAACATTCAGATGGCTTCATTCCGGGGCAATTGGTGCAAATGTTTCGTCGAAATCAATTCCTTCCACTTGTGCATAGCCTTTGCAAACCAAGCTTGCTTTGTTTCTAGTAACCCGCCCATCTTCATTCAATTTGTTTTTGAACACCCATTTAGTCCCAATGACATTTTATCTTTTGGTCATGGAACTAATTCCCGTGTGTTATTCTTCTCCAATTTGATCCACCAATAGCTGCTACCCAATTTTCATTCTAGTCAAGCTCAGAAAATATCATAGGCTCAAAGGTTGCTAGAAAAGAAACGTGAGCTTGTTCCGATGAATGAAGTTGTCGACCTTCATTTATGTCACCAATGATTTGATTTGATGGATGGTTCTTTGAATCCACTCTTTTTTTCTCCTGGAGGAGCTTGTTGTTGTTGTTCTGCATATCTTGATGATCATCGTTTTACTTCTTCCTCATTGATAGTTGCTTCTTGTTCTACAATTTTATCTCGTGTCTTTTTCAGCCTCTGTCTCAAGTTTCAAAGATTCTAGATCCTCATCATTACTCGCTAGAACACCATCTTCATCAAATGTAACATTTATGCTCTCCACTATCTTTTTTCGTCTTAGATTATAGCATTTATAAGCCTTTCTTTTGTGTGAGTAACTAACAAATATACCTTCATCAACACGTGATTCAAACTTACCCAAATTTTGATCTTCTCTTTTGATATAACATTTGCTTCCAAAGATTCTGAAATATTTTACATTAGTCAGTTTTCCTTTCCATAATTCATATGAGTCTTGTTGCAATTATTTCCGAGAAGACTTCGATTGATAATGAAGACCGTCGTATCAATTGCTTGAACCCAGAATTTTTCATCCAATTTTGAGTCCTTCAATATTGTTCTACCCATTTCGTACGGTTCTCGGTTTCTTCTTTCAAAGAACTCCATTTTGTTGAGGTGTTCATGCTGCTGAAAATTACCTTTATTCCATTTTCGTCACAACATTGCTGAAATAATTTGGAAGTGAATTCTCCACCATTATCTGATCTTAAACACTTTATTTTCAAATCATTTTCAACCAACTCCTTGTAGAAGAAGCACTCAAATGCTTCAATTTTTTTCTTTAGAAACCGACGGCCGTCATCCCGGTATAGTCATCTATCATTAACATGAAATATAATTCTCTTTTCTAAGCCTTTGTTCTCACAGACCATATAGATCAAGATGTATCAATTCCAATGGATGTGATGCAAAGTGTCCTTTTGTTTTAAATTGGACTTTTTGTCTACTTGCCATGCCGACATGCCTCACATAAGAAGTTGGAAGGTTTTGAGATTTTTGGCATTTCTCATACTACTTCATTTTTGCTTATCCCGACAAGATTGTCAAAGTTTATGTGACCCATTCGTTTGTGCCATAACCAAACTTTCATCTTCTTTAGCTAGTAGACATGCTTTAGTTGCTTCATTCAACATATATGACATTTGGAGCTCGACTTATTGTAGCGTCAATTTTACCATACCTACCTTTCCCCGATTTCGACTTTTTGTGGAGTTGAATAGCATTGTGTGTCCTTAATCACACATTTTTCCAACACCGAGTAGATTTTGATTCATGTTTTCGACCAATAGAACATTCTTGGGCTATAACATCTTGCTTCCGAGAGTGATGGTACTTGATCCTATAACATTTGAAGATCCATCATTTCCAAAGGATATGGTTCCGATCCTTCTTCTCTTTCGCAGATACAAATTTCTTCTATCTCCAAATATATACATGATAAACTACCGTCAACATACCACACATCTTTATTTTTTTGAGCCTTAAGAGCGAGAGCACAATTATCGACTTTCTTCTTCTTCCATGTTTGTTCATTTTGTGGTCAAAGATTCTTCTCGAGGATTTTCAGTATGTACTTTTGGCTATGTGTCCCAAAGTTATGACATTTGTAACATTCCATATTATTTCTTAAATGTTCAAATCTATTGATGTTTCGTTGATAATCTGGGAGGTTCATATTTGAAGAATCTCTTGGTATTGTATTGGTTCCTAGGGTATGCGACATTCTATACCTTTATGACCAAATTTTCCACATGAATAACAATAGCCATGAAAAATATGTTGGTACCGGATGAAAAAATCTTCGTCGATGAATCGTCTTCCAAGGATGCTTGCGAATCTTGTCCAATGAAGTCTACATGTATGTCGTATCTCATAGGTTCATTGTATTTTGTTGTAGAAGGTTCTCGTTCTTCTTCTTTGTAACTGAGGCCGCTTTGTCGTTGTAAGATCGTTGATCGTTGATGAGTTCTTCCAATGCCTCGAGTCATATTTTTTGGAAAAAATTTCCTTCTTCACTTCCTTACGCAATGAGACTACTTCGGCTTCTAATGCTTCCATTTCTTGGTTTCTTTCTTCAACTTTTTTGGAAGTGACTCTTCAATATATTTTTTGTTCTTCCACCTCAATTTTGAGACCTTGAACTTCATATTCAAGAGGATTGGAACATATATTCTCGCATTGAGCTCTTTTATAAGCTTGATTTCCTCCTCATAAAATTCTTCTATGATCAACCCTTCTTCTTCATTGTTTGATACTCTTTGTTTATTGTGCTTGGCCATAAACAATACTTTCTCATTGGCTTCTTCTTTGCCGCCGTCACTTTCTTCATCGTATGATGAGCTATCTTCTTTAGAGAGACAGTCAGCTCTCTTTTTGGATCCTTTCTTCCTTGCTTGTTGAATTTCTTAAAGCCTTTCTTTCCTTTTTGAGTTTCCATCACTTTTGTTCGGACATTTTGCTGGGCTTAAAATGCCCTAACCTCACCACAACCGAAACATATCAATGGAAGTTTACCTTTGAATTTTCCCTTACCAAGTTTTAGTTTTCTCTTAAAGTAAGCATATTCTTCATCTCAAATACCTTATCCATCATCTCCCTTTTTCTTCACACTTGTGTGCATGTTATTTCAATTGAAGGTTGTTTGTCCTTATCGGGGTTTTCTTAGATGCAACGAACGTTAGCTCCTAGATTTGAAGTACCCTTTTCTTCATGAAGTCTCATTTCATATGCTATGAGAACTCCATGTAATTCTTCCTTGCCGAGTTTGTCCTGCATTTGCACCGTATTCTAAGATCGATACCTTTGGGTTGAATCTCCCCGGTAACGTTCTAAGAATCTTCTCGTATAATAGTATTCTTGTCAAATGGCTCTCTCAATCCTTCCAAAGTGTTGGTTATTTCATCAACGTATTGGAAGTATGTAGCAATGTTGCAATCTTCTTTCATTCTCGAGTTGCTCAAATTTTTCTTATAGATTTGAAGCTTTGCTTCTTTGACATTTGAGTCACCCTGCATATATTCTCGAGCTCGTCCCATACAATTTTGGCAAACTTTTACAACCCAACACCTTATGATAAGCATATTCAATAAGTTTACTGATAATAATATTCTTGCTTTTGCATAATTTACCAAATTCTTCTTACCTCGTTCATCCGCGGTTGATGTAAATCCATTTTGAACTATGTCCCATACTTCGTAACCTTGCACCAAGAGATAGACCTCCATTCTTCCTTTCCAGAGTGCATAATTATTTTCATTGAATAGAGGTACACCATTCTTGGTATGCTCCATCTCCTCCTTCCAACAGAACCGCTATTGAAAGAACTAAACTCTCGATTCCAATCGTTGGAAATACCGAGAGGTGAATCAGTATTCCTTTCAATTAGAGCATTAGTTAATCTTCAATTATTATTATTGTTTGTACAATGATAGCAGCAAACAAGAGGAACACAAATGCATACAACTTTTAAGGTGGAAACCCACTCCGGACAAAAAGCACCTAATGCTTTTCTAATACCCTTATTATTCAACTCCAATTGAAAATAAAGCTCCAACTTCCTAGAATCTAGAAAAGCATTCTTCTCCAAATCGATGGACGCTCCAACACCCAATATTCTTCAATAGTCAACTCGAACGGATGCCCCAACACCCAATGAGCTACAACTCACCCTAGTACCACCCTACCACCCTATAGAAGAATAAAAGAAGAATGGACTCCCGTACCAGGGAAAATGGTACACTTTACAATGATATAGAATGATGTAGAAGAAGAATATATACTAGACCATAACCCAACTTTGACACAACCACCTAATGATGATCCTAGACCTCCCAACACCGCTCTTCAACCCTTGCGTATGCGTACACTAGTACAAGTTTTACAATAATGTATTTACAATGACTTAGTACAATCACCTTTACAATGATTGTATGCGTCGCCACTTGTAGACTTCATATGATGAAATTCTTGTTGCTGTTGTGCACATTGGTTGTTGCTCTTGTCATGTTTACCTTTTGCTACAACTTGCTTTTCTTTGCTGCCATAGAAATTTTGGTCCTTTCGCAACCCTTGACAACACATGATCTAGCTTTTTGTTGCCTTCTAGGAGCTTGATATTGAATCTAGTGTATCTCCGTTATTTCAAATCTTCAATATCTGATTTTTTGGTCCCGTAGTATTCCTATGAGGTTTCTTTCCAATGCCAAGTGTGTCCTGACCTAATTTGATTCTTCAAGAGAGAGTTATACCCAATCTCTCACAATGCCCTAATTATGAACGTTTTTACAAAGCGAACTGTACGACATGCCACGTGTCACTATTTCTTAATTCCAATCTAAAATTGATAGAGAGAAACCAAATTCTATGCACTATCTATCAATTTTTACGAAATTCCTGAATCCGATACTCGCAGAGAGAGTTATGACGATTTTACCAAGGTCACTTATTTGAGATTCATTTTGTGAGGCCGCAAAACCTCGACGCGCATCATATCTCCAAAAAATATTGCGATTGATCTAAAATTTTTACGGTAAGCTTCCTCAAGATTTCGGCTTCACCTCATAACAATTTTAGCTTTTGAACCTTTCGTAGAAAAAGGATAGAGTGAAAATTCCACGATGACCGTTCGTGTATGGAGAAATCCCTTGCATAAGGAGGAAACGAGGATCACAATTTGTATAAATGCTTAGGTTTAGAGGGGCTTCATCATGAACATGGGAGAGATGTTAGGAGCTCAAAATATTAATTATGACTTTTCAATGACCCATGCCCCCAACCCCATGGGGTTTTAGCCCACTAATTGGGGATACAAAACTTCAAACATGAATATCTCCTTAAACCGTGAAGAATTACATGGCGTACCATATATCAATGGAAACATCTCGACAGTAGAAGCCATCAAAAATAATTATTGACCGAGAATATACTAATTTGGTAGGTCAAAATTCTATGAAATATTGGGTTAGCCCGTGTGCCGTTTGGGTTGACATCGTTGACAACCGTTGATCAACACAATATTTGCACATTTCTTATTGTATTGAGAAAGATCGTATGCACCTTCACATGTCCATGAATCTCACTACGAAGCTTGGAAAATTTCACCGATAAATTGCGAGAAAAATATTAGCATAAAGAATATTGAAGAAGATACTCGCTTTGAAATCTGAAAATCGCATGCATTAGAGTCGGAAAAGCATATCATAATCAAGTACCAAAGAACGATTAAAGTTTCCAATAATATGCAATCCGCCGTACAAATTTATGAATTCTTTCATGATGAGAAAATTCCAAATTCATATCAACAAAGAAAACATTCTTCAAGAAAGCATAAGTAGCCATGTAAATGATCTTAAATTTGAAAATTACAATGAAGAAAATGCACCAGAGTGCTCAAATAGAGACAATTTCAAATGCATTGTTTCGCATTCATATTTTTCTCTATCCCGATAATTTTTCTAATAGAAAACTTTTCTCTCTTCTAGATAAAGATTTTTTAGAACACGTAGAGGGTGAGCTAAATAAAATTTCGATTAGTTTTGATTAGGATAGAGAATTAATTAATGATCATTCTTCCGGCATTAATGAACATGAACTTAGTATTCCTTCTTGTTTTGATACATTGAATAATATCGAAGGGAATCTAATGAATGTATTGAAATCATTTATGATAGCTACTTTGACATTGAGGATATTGATTTGTCTTCTTTACAATTTAATCCTCATGATCAAAGTCTAATCACATACGAAAATGAAGAACAATCTAATTTAGAAATTGTTTAAAATAGTTCTCATTTTCAGCAAATAATCATACTTACTAATCACATGCGAAAATGAAAAACAATCTAATTTAGAAATTGTTTAAAATAGTTCTCATTTTCAAGAAAATAATCATACTCATGATTTCGCATTCCGTAAACCATTCCAATCTATGATTTATCCTCGATGATCAAGCTCACATTCCCATTCGTAATCAAATCCTTCTCTCTAATTCACTCGTGGGTATTAACAATCATTCTAATTGCATTATTATGCCAAATTCTCAGAAGAGGAAATTACTTTAAGTCACTCCCAATTGTCCTATAACAATAATTGTAACACTAGTGTAAAATATGATTCAATTTCGTTATTATTTCATCATTTATTTTTAACTTTAGATTTATTTTGTGTTTTTGGTCCTAGATTTTTAGATACTCTATGCCGGCATATTGAGCAGCTCAATTTTGAACACGCAATTAATGCATTACCTCAATGGAAAAATGAAGTTTCAAATCATAATTGTGAACATAAAAATTTATTAAACTTCCAATTTCAATTGGTGTTCATTCCTTATCAATTACTTCTTACTTCTCAACAAGGCCAAAAGAGAGTGTATTTTCACTTTATGACTAGCAATATAATTCAATTAATAATATTCTATTGAATCTAACATACTTCCATCTGTTTTTCATTGACTCATTTGATTGGAAAGGTTTCCTTCACGGAATATTGTTAATAATTAGCACTTAAACATAACACTAAAATCACATGTGCCATTGTTTATGAAAGATCATTTTTTCAACTCCGGTCTATCATCTTCTCTTTTAAACTCTCTCCTACTCAATAATGGAAATCCATCCAAATTTCTATGATCCAATTAAGATTCAGCTTCTCGAAAGGATATTTCAAGAGAAGGTAATGATGAATAAGCTACTAACAATAAAGATACATTCTCGCTTCCGATTTATTTTTTGTAGTTTAACTATATTTTCATTTTTGCTAATGTTTGACATGTACATACATGTAGGAATTAAATGCTTACATGGTTTCATTGGAAGTATGACTATACCTAGTCATGTTTCCTCCATTTAGTTAGAAATGGGAATAGATTAATTTTCTTTTCTTTTTTTGCATTTATTTCATTATTTCATGATTTTCAATAAAACAAGTAATGAATCCAATTTCTTTGGGCATCCCATTTCAATTATAGAAAAGTAGCCTAGAGAATTTTAGAAGCTCTTTGAATTATCCTCGATTATACTTATTTTTCAAAGCCTTCAATATTTTTGGTTTTCAAAATTCATAACATTGATCATACATGAAGAAATTCCAAGATTTTTCTCGCCACTTGACAATTTTTTGATTTACAAGTAATTCTAAGAACTCATTTTTACCACTCTTGTATTCCGATGTAATTTGGAAAGGATGCAATTTGAAAAAATCCAATACTTAGTATTTTATATTAAAAATAAGAAGGTGATGTTGAACTTATGTAAATTTTGAGAAAATATGGGAGAAATTGAAGATTCATGAGGCAAACTTAGAATCAAAAATTCTTCCAAGTATGTGTTTACAGTTCATCATCATCTATTATTTATTTTTCTTTCAAAGGTTGTTTCTTATTTCTATTTTTGTTTTGTGTGCAAATCTTAATTAACTTGATTATGCATATCTAAGATAAGCAAGCAACCAACCCTTGTTTTCAAAATTTGCAACATGTTCAAGGAACTATTTATTATTTCATTTGAATTTGAAGGATATATAATTTTTTTTATATTGAAATCCCGATAATTCTTAATAAATTCTGGAATAATTCATATCAGATCATTTTACTTCACAACTCTCTTTATAAGAAAGTTTTGATAAAATTAATTTCTCAAAGAGTTGTATAAAACAAATCCAACATTTTTTAAAGAAGCATTTGAGGCATGTTGTAACCCCGTTTTAACAAATAGAAGCTAGTGGCCGTGATTATTTCTTGCGTATGAACTTACTATTCGTAAGAAACCAACCGTGTGTACCAAAATGTTCCATGAGAGAAAATTTGATCAAAGAAAAGCATAGTGGTGGATTTGGCCGGACACTTTGGTGACCGATAAAACTTACATAGCTGAGTCACTTCTATTACCGGCCTAAGATGAGAGTAGAAGTGATGTTTGTGAAAATTTGCAAAATCTTTCAATATGCTAAAGGAAGGAGCGAATGCAGATTGTACACTCCCTTGCCTATTCCGTGATGTGCATTGGGACATGGTGAGTATAGATTTTGTTCCCAGATTGCCCAAGACCTCGTAGAGGTAATGATGCGCTCTTTTTGTGGTGGACAACATTCTCCAAAATGGCACATTTTATTCCATGTTATAAACTAGTGATGCCACCCATGTTGCTAACTTGCTTTTCAAAGAAGTTGTTAGATTGCATGGGCTGCCAAAGAGCATTGTTTCGGTATAAGAGACACCGCATTTGTGAGTCATTTTTGAGGAAACTATGGAAGAAACTTGGTACCAAACTCGAGTTTCATCCGAGCTTATCATCCTCGTACCGATGAACAACCGAGGTAGTGAATAGGAGTCCGGGAAATTTGTTGAGAAGTCTTGCAGAGAGTGTTGGGGTTCCCATGTTTTGCGTATTTGGCAATACCAAAAGATGAGACAACATCAAACCACTTTGGGGCCCTAGGATCTAGCCCTCCCCGGACCAGGTGAGAGGGATTCTCCAAATAGATCAAAGAATGATGTCTCTTTGAAGCTCAAAATGAGGTGTTAGGCTAGTTATGAAGCACAGTAGGGTTCTAAATGGTTTGGTTGGAGGGTCAGCTTTCGGGTTGGTTAGGGGATCATGGACCTGGAAAGAATGGGAGAAAAGGAACAAAGCAGCGAAGATGTTTCAAACAAGGAGGATTGGCCAAGAAAGTGCCATCCATTGGGCTATGGAGTCATGAAAGGAAATTACTTGCATCCACTAAACTCAAGGCTTCCAAAGGGCAAGTCATCTAATACTAGAGGATCTTTAGATTAGATGATGGGGTGGAAAATTAAGGAGAAAAGTGAAAGAAGGAGAACAACCCAATTTCGTCTATAGATCAGTCGAGGTCATTTAACTCCCGCACCTCGCTTGGACATACTCAAAGTCACTCTCAAAGAGACAATGGAGCCGTTTATAGATCGACTCGCAGGTCATTTAACTCCGGTGTCCGCTTTAGCAACTCCAAGGGAAAACAAAGATAAGATAAACGAAGGGATCTTAGAAAGGTAAATGTCGTGCAAGGATCCTAGTGGATTATGGCTAACTCTTATCCCCAAGGCTCCCAAACTTTCCGTGGCCTAAAACCCTTCAAGATCATCTAAGAACAACTTTCCAACTAATTCATACATCACCACAGTAATAAACATTTCCGCTACGCCGGTTAAATCAACCGAAAACAACTCTCAAATAGCACATAGAGCGTAAAACATAAAGGTAGGGAGAGCGTACAAAGATAGGGCACCTAACAAGGGTGAATCCTATACCATTATTCCGATGCTCACTTGCACAGAACATGAAATGCGCATGAAAATGTAATAAACAGTTAAGAAACACATCACCAATAGTAATAGACCAGATCCTGGGAATGTGCTTTGATTAATTGATGCAAAACCAACATGTACAATAAGCTCAATGGCTAATACAGTCCCAACTTCTCCTCCACTTATTATACAAACTACTCGCAATCTCCCTCCCATACGAACACTAACCGAATCCCTCTTACCAGAGATGCCCAGCAAGGCAACAACAACCTTTACATTATGTCCCCTGTGATTTTTATAGGAGAAGAGGAAGAGACAAAGGTAGATAAACAAACAAATGAGACTCATTAAGACAAGCCAGTGGAAGTGTTCACGCCCACACCGCTTAATGGCTATCCGCAACGCCGCAGGTACTCCGAGACCTGCCCTGGAGATCTCTATTGTGTCGATTTTGACCTCCTCGATACATTCTTTAAATCCTTACGTGTCTCTGAGCTTGTGCCGCCATTCTGAAATAAATGACATGCATGGAAGTCCGCGATTTCTCCATACCTCCATTACCGCCGGCCGTACAAGCCTCTAATGAAGCTCCGTCGCTGCATTAATATGTTTAAGGGCTCGAGGAGGCATGGAGATTGCCGTAGGAAGATGTCCTTCCTCGGGAGAAGAGCATTTCGCCGATATATAAACACATATAAGACTTTACAAAGGTGTTCTTGGTCTTCAAACTCGTGCCTTCCTGATCCTTTGAATACGGGGGTGAAATATTTAATTTCATTAATAATGTGCACCAACCCCCTTGAATCTCTTCCCCGCCGGTCGCCGGCGATGCGTCGAACCGGCCATCTCTCGTACTATCCGCATAATGAATAGACCCGTTACAAACCGGGCAAGGCGACGGAAAAATGCCGCAGGCGGAGGAATGGTGGCGGGAAGAGTGGAGAGCGGCGAAATGATGAAGAGCGGTGGAAGAACTCGTTGTTATGGGGAAGCCCCAAGGTTATCTCTTGGGCGAATTAAAAAGGAAACATGGAAAACAATGGAGCGGAGCCGTGGAAGTGGGGTCGATCGTGGCGGGGGCGATTAGATCTCAACCATCGGATCCGTGTGTGGGAGATCAACGACCGAGATTGAATCGGAACCATTGCAATCGGGGGAACCAAGGGTGACACACATAAACTTTTCCGATTGCGATCGTGGATGACAAGCGATGACCGTTGGATCCGGGAGGAAATGTGGACGCACGAGACCGAACGTGAGGACGGAGGGAAGGGGTTGCGATTGCGATCGGGGGTCAAATGCGATTGAGCGCTGGCCGTCGATCCGGAGGAGGAACGGACGACAAGAGATGAATGGAGGGCAATGCATCGGGGAGAGGACTTGTGATCGGGAGTCGCGATGACCGTCGGATCCGTGAGAGAATGGACGCGTCAGATGAATGGAGCATCGCAATCGCAGCACCGCAGAAGAAGGCGTGATTGAATTATGCGATTGCGATGGAACGATTGGCGCCAGTGGCCGTTGGATCGTGAAACATAATGGACGGCCCGCATTGAATCTAGCGGAAATAGAAGAACTTGCGATTGCGATCGGGGAGTGGCAGGTGGTGATTAGCGCGAGGACCATTGATTTGCGCGAGGGATCAATTCATGGGAGATGCGATCGGAGGACGGGAGAAGGGCTTGAAGATCAATCGGAGGTCGTACGCGGAGAGTTGCGATTGCGATGAGCGGGGGCTTGCGACATGCCAGCCGTTAGATCTAAGCGATCAACCCGTTCATACTTGAGTGGGGACTTAACGTTAGGCAACTGCACCGCATCGTGGTTTTTTGCGTTTACAAAGGAATTTGCCTCCCCGCCGATAGCTCCGATTGCGATTGGCGCTCGGGACTTAAGCGTTTGGTCCCGGCGCGCGGGGGCATATGTGGGGAAGTGGTTGAAGAGGCTTGCGGTAAAGGGCTAAGCCCTATTACATGGCCTGAAAGTGGGTTTTAAGCCCATTTTAATGGATTTTAAGGGTTTGAAGGGGAACGATAGAGGAATAAAGGGGAGAAGAGGCCAACAAAGGTTAGGGGAGGAAATTAAAGGGGGGTTTGAAACCGGAGGGTAAGAAGGGAAATAAAAAGGGGAAGACAAGGGGGATGAAAAGAGGCTAAATGAGGGGAAATAAGAGGGAAAAGGAAGCCTTTGGGCATTTCTTCATCAGCAAGAGAGGCTTTATAAGGGAAACTGGGCCGCAGGGGATTTGATCAAAGGATAAAAGGCACATAGAGGCTTCAAGGAGATTGTGTTTTCTTGTGGGAAAAGCATTCCTTGAAGACTCAACAACAAATTAGCCCTCTATTTGCTTGTCAAAAATTTCATAGGGGGGCTAACAGAGCATCCTAAACAATGGGATCATATTTTGCCCCGGTATTTAATATGCATATAATGACTCACCTAACAAGCACAGTGCGCAGCCCATTCCATATTGTCTATGGAATGCACCCTGGGGAATATTAGAGTTAAGAAACTGGGAAGGGCAAGTAGATGAGAAGTGCCGATGGTGAAGAATTTTCTTCGCAGATCCAAGCCATACATGAACAAGTGAAACATCAACTACAAGGCAACAAAGCATCAAATAAAAAAGCAGTAGTAGACTTGAGCAGTAAAATAGTTCATTTTGAAGTAGGAGATTTGGTTTTGGCACACTTGAGAAAGGAGAGATTCCTAAGGAAGAAGTATAACAAATCAAGTTCAAAAAGATTGGGCCATGCAAGATACTTAGAAATTTTTCTCGCAAATGCTTATGAAATTGAATTGCCACCCGATGTTGTAATATCTCCCATTTTTAATGTTGCATATTTGTACAAGTATGAAGATGATGGTGCGTAAGAAATATCAAAGAGATAAGGAACAAATCGAGTGGAAAGAGTAGCTACCTCCCGAAAGACAACTATTGCAACCAGAGAAGATATTGGACAAAAAGAGTGTTCGTAAAGACTAGAGGATAAGAGTACTTTCAAGATTGATCAAATGGAAGACAAGCCAGAGTGGAAGATGCCACTTGGATGATCAAGGAATGTCGTAGAAGATAAAGGCATCGTTGGAAGAGCTCATGATTGTAGGAGCCCATGAAGAAAATTTCTAGAGTCCGATGCAAGCATTAGACACTAGCCAAAGAATGTAGGAGGTTTTGTCCACATGTTGTGGCTAGGGGGTTCGAAACAATTGAATTGTGGGGCCTAGGTGTCGATACCTCAAATTTCGACCGTATCATTTAGATTAGTCGTAGTTTGTAGAAGTCGAATAGTTCCTATCAAATCTATCCGTCATATTTCGCTTAGTTGAATAATTGTAATTAGGCTTTTTATTTTCTAAACGGTCCTCGCAGAGGAACCGAAGAGACATTGTAATGGTGGTAAATTGTATCCCTCGATGTATTGTATAAAGGAGGAGAGGGAGATTTGTGCAATAAAATCAGGTGTTAACAATTGCTTCCAAGCAATAATTTACTCATTGGCCATCGTATTGTCTCGAATCCTTATTTGTGAAGAAATTGTTTAATTGTGAGGCGATTGAACACCTGTCCGTGTGAAATCATTGAGTCGGTTGTTGCATAACTTCCCGCATTTCTCTCGGTTGTTTTTTTCTCGTGAATTATCCGAACAAACCCCCGCTCGAAATAATCCCACCTACACGCGAGGTCCGTGTAGAGAAACCTTGGTCGTGAACTCGTTTAAATGATAGCGTAATGCCCGCTTAATAAAGAGGATACAAATTTGCTTACTATCGGAATCCCGACCTCGAGTTAGTGAATACCGGGGATAGCGTAACCCGACTTAACTTTTGGTTCAACACTATTGCAAAACCGTGAGTGGATTAGAAAACCCGATTGCCCATATCGCACCGCTTTTGTGGAGCAAGCGGTATTCTCCAATTACGAGCTATTCCATAGAGTATTTGACACGTGGCATTGGGCGAAGTTCCAAAACCGCCTTTTTCGTGTTACCATTGCGCATTAATGTTCGACCAAGGAGGCCGCGCGATATTGCTGAGCACCGTCGATCCGGAGGGGAGCCATCGGACGCGTGGTCGTATGAGGAAGATGCGCCAAGGTTAACCTAAGGTATGGCATGCATAATTAATTAAAATCCATGCCGTGTAGGAATGGGGCCAGGGACTAAAGTTATTTGTTTAAAAAGTGTCAAAGTTATCAATATGAGAGATTGACGTGGAACAAATCAACCTTAGTATAAGGTGAGGAAAGAATTAAATTTCGGGTACATTAAATTATCAAAGTTCGTTGATTATGTTTTGTTTGTCAAATTCCCTCGAATTCTGATAAATAAACCCGACGAAGTTGTGGAAGACCACGTGGAGGTGAAAAAAGTTAATTGTGGGAACAAGTTGGCCAAGCGACTACAGAAGACCAAACTCTCTCTCCTTAGGGGCCGACTTTCGCCTTTGTTGCCGTCACCTTTTCACATTCAAACACAGATAATGTTTCCCCTTAGGCAAGACAAGAGTGTTACCCTAGGCACTAACGCTCCCTTTGCATGGCTAGGGTGCATTATAAGTCCGCCTAGCCGCTTCTAGAGGTGTGTTACCTTGGAAAAATGGGCCTTTGTCCGTCGGCCTTCTTCCATGTTACCTTCTCCTCCTCGACCGATGAGGAGGTCATTTTTCCTATGCTAACATCCGTCCAACCCATGATACATAGAGTAGACCGCATCTATCAATGCTCTCATCATTAACTTTGTTGGCCATGTAGTGCTAAAAATAAGATCAACATAGTGAAAAACAAGAAGTAGAGACATATCGATGACCATGAACAATGTCAAACCATATTCTCCCAATAATAACCACCGCACAGCCTACCGCCATGCTAGATCGTCATGAAAATAAGAGAGCCATACTCTCTTCAAAGAAGCCATCGCAACAATGCTTCTTGTTGCCATGCCAAATTTCCATCAATATATATATGAGAGCCTATACTCTCTCAAAAGAATCCACCGCAGCAATTCCTCTTGCTTCCACACCACATCATCGTTGTAGAAAATGTAGTGGCCATATTTTCTCAAGAGAAGCCACCGGAGAAATACATATTTATACCCTATTACATCGTCATCATACCAAGTACAATGACTATAATTCCCCAACACAATGTTGTAAGGCCTCCTATTGCCTTCCTCCATCGATTTCATGCAATGCATGGGAAGAAATCAGCCCATACTCTCCCAAAAATAACCAAAGAAAGGATTCTTGTCGCCACCTTACATCATCATGATGCAAGCCATGGAGCAACAAATACTAATGGACATGTGAAAATGTCTCATCAATCAAATACAAACAATCTCCCTACCGCCACATCATATGAGATTTTTGCAATGTCCCAAACTCAAATTCATACATGAACATGAGATACATCCCAAATATAAATACGTGCAAAGGCATGAGGCATATCCCAAACAAAAGAAAATACAAGGACATAAGATATATCATGTGATGTCCAAACTCTCTCATCAATAACCAGCACAACCGTGCCTCCTCCCGTTGCATGTCATCAGTGATATACATGGCATGGATCCTGGAATGTGAGATGTTGGGTAGTATCCATACTCACCCAAAAGCAACCAAGGCAACCATGCTTCTTTCCGACTTGTATCATAGATATGTAGTACGGTAGGAGACCTCCCCGCTCCTCATCTGCATTCATTCAATCCCCATGTGGATGATGAATCATGCCAAGCTCAATCTTGGTATCCTCCCATTGTAGAATACCAAATTCCTCCAACTGAATAGATTTTCACTCCATGAAATGTTGAAGTGCACCTCCATTGATGTCTCTCTAAGAGATCTTGTCATCATTGGCCCTTCAAAACCCATAAGGTTCTGAATATTCTCTAGGTAGAAGTTTATCTTCAAGCTATGATATGCTCATTAAGAAGGTGTCATCTTGAAAGGGGAAAATATTTCCCATCTCAAGATGTCTACCATCTATCATCTGTTTCTCCAATGATTCGTGAATGAAGCTTCCATTGGAATGCTCCACCAATGAATTAGTTCTCTTCTCATCACTATTGCTCATTAACAACATTGTATCTGTTGTCTCATAGCAAGGTACAATGCTGAACGCATAGCCAGCCATTGTACATAGGATCGTACTCATCCCATCTTCTGAAACTCTACATTCCAACTCAAATGGTTGAATGTAGCTCAACAATGATGAACTGGGATAGCTCTTCATCTCTTCTTTGATCAGATCAAGGGTCCTCTACGTAGTGATAGGTTGCTGCTTCAAATCAGCATGTCATTCTAATCCTTGGTCATGTAATGGCCCTGATGGCATGTCCCCACAAGCTTCAATAAGAGGTACTAAAACAATATGAGATGGAAATGATTGCAAACCTTTGATCCACTTATATTTGGGAACATCTTGCAAGACCACGAGAGTTCCTCCAACCAGTGCCATGGTATCTCCAACTTCTAGTAATGATGATGGCTACTCTTCTACAACTATACCAGTACTAGTATATGTCTACTCCTCATGCATCTCATGAATCATGCATGGGGCTCCAAATGTCAATAAATCAAGACCATCTTGCCAAGAAACAAGTGATCCTCCTCTTGATGTAAGTACATCTGCAGCTGGTAGAGGCTCCTCCTCCTCGGTGATAGTGAGGACATCTTCCTTGGACTCTTCATGCACTATCTCCTTAATAATGGGAGATGTCACTATGTGAGATGTCTCTGATTTCTGTCTAGCATACTTCTTCTTCAGTCTTAGAATAAAATCTACATAAGCAGACACTTTCATGTGTGACAAATGACTGAACCACCAATCTCTTGCTTCACCTTCTAGGTGCAATGCTGTAAACTCCACAACTTCTCTTTCTGCTATAGGACATTGCAGAAAGAAGGTGGCTAATTATTCCCTCCAAGCCCTCAGTGTTCTTGTGGAAGATCCATCAAATGTAGGCAAAAACTGCCTCTATGCCTCTTTCTTCTATTGTTGCTTTTGGATCTCCTCTCTTCTTTGAGTTGCAAAAACTGTTGGAGAGAGAGATTCTCCTTCAAATCTCTAAGTTGTGCTTTGTACTCAGACAGATATTTACTTAGGGTCTCATACCCCAACCCTCCTTCATATTCAGACCAGTCCTCTTTCTTATCAAATAAAGTGGATCTAGTGGAATAATGTGAAGCTCTTTGCTTCTCTGGTCTTCTTTGCTGCTGATAAGAAGTATTGGGACCTTCCTCATTCAGAAATCTTCTTGAGGTTTCTCTTTGCCTTTCTCTTCTTGTTTCAATGATCTCTTTGGAGAGATCCTTCATATCTCTAAATAAAGATAAGGCAAAAATTAATCCCTCCATAGTAGATCTCTACTATCTTTTTTTCTTATGATGTTAATAATTTCCACAAGCTGAGCCAAAGATTATGCTTTGATACCACTGTAATATCCCAAAATGGAATAATGCATTGATACACAAACACAATATTTGAAACTGAAACAAGTATACATAAATGATTTACCAACATAGATATAAACAGAATAAATGAGCCATTTGATTCATAGGAGATGGATTTCAGATACAACAGTGCATAAAATATATGCACTCAAGCTAAATACATAATCTAGAATGACCCTAAAAATATGCAAAAACAAGCACTACGCAATTGGAGAGCTTCTGGAAGTGATATTGCATTGTCCCTTCAGTTGATGATGATATTATAGCTGTTGGCTGAAAGGGAAATGCAAATATATGGAGCTTAGGAGCTCTAATGATGTCAAGATTCAAGATTCGGGCACTATGATGGAAACCCAAGATAACCCAGAAAGGAAATTCCAAATCTATAAGATTGGAAATTCACCCTTCCTAGGGTTTGATCCCTTAACGGGTGGGTTATGCAGATTTGAAGCTAGATCTGATCCAAAGATGGCTGCAATATGTGATACAAACAGATCTAAGCTTGAAGGGCCAATCCCTTCTCCAGATCTCCAAGCTAGAAGCTTGAGATCTTGTCTCTTCTTCCTACTCCTCAAAATGCAGCAACTCAATATGCAACTGCTAGAAAAACTGTGCTATAAGGGAGGGAGATGATTAAGCCTGATGTAAAATGCAGCAAATAGGCCTGCGGCTAATGGAAACAGTGATGACAAGGTGAGGTAATGGTCCCTCATAGGATTTCTAGCTAAAGTGCTAGAAACTTCCCTTCTCCCTTGGATCTGCAAGACTAGACAACGCAATTCATGATGGAACTGTTGCTGCTGGGAATGTATGATGGATGGAATGATGCCTTATACAGATCTGAAGCACTGGAAGGCTGATCTTGAAGCACAAAGTGAAATAATGAACCCTTCACTGCTTCCTCAGCTGAAATACTGAAGACAACCTCCTCCTCTCAAACCCTCCTTTAGAAATGCATAATTTCTGAATGTATGTGTTCTGCAGAGAGTAGGAATAGTGTTGCACCAATGCCTGATGATGAATATGAGCTCAGAATACCTTCCCAGAGTAGGCACTCGAAGTCCCCCGTGGGTAAGGGTGGGATTCCTGCTCGGGAACACCCTGTGCTAAACAACACTGCAGACTTAGCTAAATAGCATAAGCATGCATAGTAATATCACATGAAAAATCCAGATCTAAGCAGATCAGAAATAATAATCTAAAGTTTGCTTTATATTTTGCCTTCATCTTCTTTATATAGGTTATGAACCTTCCCATATCTTGGCCCACCTCATAACTCCGTTGTGCATGTGTAAATAGGCCTCCATGTTTACTTTGTTGTCTCTCCATGATCTCCATCATGTATGCATGTAATGATCACCCTCTCTATCATATGTGCATTAAATGCACTTCTTCCTCCATTATCTCATCGTGAATGCTCTATGATCTTACATTTGATTCCCTCCATGATCTTAGTTGACTGCTTCAACCTCCATGATCTTTCTCATTAATGAGACATGATCTCCACTCCTTTCACCTCCAGAGGCTGCTCCACTACTCCACAATGTAGATCTAGATCTGAAATATCCACATACACACATCAAAAGTGGTTTTTATTCATCTATGGGGTTTGTGGGTCCCTCCACCCTCTTATTTACTTAATTAATTATGAAAATTAAGAACTCTAATATTCCAAATATCTTGTGGAAAATTGGGAATATTACACTCAGCACATGGAAAAAGGAGGGCTACTGAAAGTCATCCAGAATCCTTATTTCTCTTTGAAGAATTGTCTTGAGATGATTTTGTTTTGGCAAGGAGTTGTTATGGATATGTTGGAGTGAAATAAGAGAATATCCTAGAATCTTGAGCTTAGGAGGATTTAAGTCTTTAGCTAGAGTTACTCCTAGAAGAAGCCCATATAATTATGCCTAGTTGTTAGTCATACAATCCAGACCCAACAACTAACTACCAGAAAAATAAGAATAATCATAAAATAAAAGTATCAAACTTTTTTGGCAAAATAAGAATGATATTGAGAATATTATTGCATTCAAATTTTAAAAGGGGAATGACTTGTAATTAAAAATTAGAGGGAAAAAAAGTTAAAATATTATAAGAAACATTCGTACCATATTTTAAAAAATAACATTACTAAAATAATCATTGATTCTCTTGAGCTCTATAGTGAAATTAGGTGTTAATCAATTCCTAAAAAAGGTTGGGATAAAAGAGTTTTTCATGTTTATGACATTTAGAAGGTTGAAAATGAAAAATACTTTCCTAAAATACTTTATATGAAAATTAAATAGTTTTTTAAATCAGAAACAAAAATCTAAATAATCTTTTAAAGCATGATATATCAAATTGAAATGAATATTAATCATCAACATCAACAATATATTTTTTTAATTAAAAAAATCAATTATATGTATACAAAAATTGAACCTTTCACATTCATATAACCAGAATTCTATTCTTGAAATTATTAATTTAAATTAGAATTCACTTATAAAGTTTAGAATAGATAAAAGTGGTTGGTAAACTAAAAAAAATATTTTGATATTATTTTACTAAAAAATGAAATTTTACAATATTATTTTAATTTTAATTTTATTGATATAGTTTTTATATTTAAGTCACACTTATGGAAGTTAGAATCAATACCTATATATTGTAGAATTATCATTGAAAAAACTCTTTAAAAAAAAAAAGTAAGCTACTTTTCAGCTCAATGTCATTCAAGAGAAAAATGGAAGATATCTCTGGAACATAAAGACATGTCTCTAGAGTTAGCACTAATTGAAGCCATCCTCAGTCAAGGAAAAGGCCTTGCTTTCTTGCCACTCATAGACTTCAATTGATGTTTCAATTTGCACTTTACATATGTCATGGCATCTCATTTTATTGCCACACGGGAGACTTCAATTGATGTTTCAATTTCCACTCAACATATTCCATGGCATCTTATCTTGTTTTTTAATGTATCAAGACTTAATCATTGGCATGATTGTATTGATAAATATGGTGAAATATTCCAACGCTCGACTCACAATACTCTAACGCTCATGGACTAATTCTTCAATACCCTAGAAAAATACAGCTACAGCCTAAGGAATGAAGGTAATATCCTTTTGTTTGGGGACTTTAATGCTAGAACTGCTACTAACAAGCTATTATGTTAAGTAAAAAATCTAACCCCGACCCCTTGTGGCTTGATGAAGATAGTAACTTAGCTAATAGATTCAAGAGAAACTCTGAAGACATAATAGAGAACTTATTCAGCATCGAGCTCCTCAAACTTTGTAGTTTCGAGGACTTAAATAAAATAATAGCTTTAAAAGCGAGATTAAAAAACTAAAATAACAACTACATAATAACTCGGTCGTAAATAACAAAGAGAGCAAATTAGATATTAAAAACATAAAATAGGAAATTAATAAACTAATTGTACTCGACCATGAGCACCAAAAAGGAGCGTTACACCTTATAATTGCTGGTATAGAAGATCAAAACAATTAAGAAGCATTAGAAATAGTTAAAGAACAATTAAAAACAAAATCTCAAATTCAAACAACTTATCTCACATAAACTATAAGGGTTGGAAACATACTTGAGCATAAACACAGACTAATCCGTGTCAAGGTCATCTGTAATGACAATAAATTGGATATACTCAAGAAATCCCCAAGCCTAAAAGGAACAATAATCTTTATAAATGAAGATATCGGTCAAGAAGACCAAGATGACCTTAGGAAAGAAGTCCAAAGGAGGCAAGAAAAGAAGGGAAATGGGCTATCATTAGGAACATGAAAGCTATTATTAGAGATAGAGTCCCAAACCCAACTTATAATTTAGGACTTGTATCACTTTCGATCCTCTTTTGGAATTGTCATGAATTTCCATGGTGTAAAGGTCATATGTTAAGTTGGATCCTGAGTGATATTGATCTTATTCTTTTAGTTGAAACTTGGGAGCATGGTGAATCTAGGGTTCCTCACCTTGGCGAATTCACTCTTTGGTCAGCTTGGAATATGAAGTCCTCTCGGAGGGGTTTTGGTGATATAGCATCTTATATAAGGAACATTGCTATACAATTAGTGCATTTGGATCGAGATATCTGATTCTACCACCAATAGCATCTTTTGCAATCTTCTATTTCACTCTGATCAATTCTACATCCTATATGAAAAACAACTTGGACAATAATTATCCTTCAATACCCTAGAAAAATACATCTACAACCTAAGGAATGAAGGTAATATCCTTTTGTTTGGGGACTTTAATGCTAGAACTGCTACTAACCAAGCTACTATGTTAAGTAAAAACTCTAACCCCGACCCCTTGTGGCTTGATGAAGATAGTAACTTAGCTGAGAGACCCCTCGAACCCAAACCCACATAAACCTCGCAAACTCATCCGCAACCACCAAATAAATCCTTCTCTGAAATGAATCTATGATGAAGCAAGCAACTCCCCTAGAACCTCTAATACCACCAGAACTCCTCGTCTCCTATCTACAAGTTGAGAACTTATGGTAACCTGTAATGTCTCGAAGAGGTTGAATAGGGCTCTCATGCGTCTCGATGATGAATAAGATATCCGACAGTCGAAGAGCATTATATAATAGACCTGGCGATGCCCAAAAAGACCCATTCCCATTCCAACAACTAATGGAAATGGATGCCCCTTGTTGCCTCCCCCAACGAGCTTGTCATTTGGAGGACCCGGAACGGGGCTTCCACCCAGGTGGAAAAGTGTCCCGAATCACTGCTTTGAGGTTCTTGATGACTGCCCATTTCCCTGCCTGACGTGCTGCTGTAACTAACTCCCTAGAGCGTTTGAGCTCAACAACCTGTGTTTTAGTGAGATCTTCATCAAGTAAGATCTTACTAGGAAGTGAGAATAGCTTTCGCTTAGCTCTAAGAGCCCGAAGGTGATCAGCCGCCAACCTAAACTGGAGAAAGAGAGTGGAATCGTACACAAGCCAAGCTCTATCAAGGGTCACATCCTGGAGATCTAGTTTTTCATCGAGGAACAGGGTCCCAACCACCATGGGGTCTAAGGATGTGAGAGGAAAAGGAAGCCGTCTAACTTTGAGGTTCAATTCTCGCACTTGTCTAGTGCGTTCCTCCATGAGTTTAGATTGTACCACCTCCTCAACTGCGGATAGAGGGGGAGCGAGGGGGGTATCTCTCCCTCTAGCAACCTGTGCCCATGATTTGATGTGTGTTTTTTTTTCTTGTTTAAAGGTCGCTTGATGAGCTTTGATCTCCTCCTGTTTCCTTTTCAGATCGAGAAGTTTAGCGTGTAGAGTGTCATTAGAGGGGTGGTGGTGAACTGCTTGGTCCTTGTTGTCCCTCAACAGTTGCTTCAGTGAACCATTCTCGCCTTCCATTACAACCACTTTGATCCTGAGTTCATCAACCTCTCTTTTAGTGCCTGGTTAGAGGATTCAAGGGTTTCCAATCTCCTAAATAGTTCCTGAAAAGCCCTATTGTCGCATCGAAATCCATAATCAGGCAAAGGTGATAGTTCTAACAATATTTTAAAGAAGTCTTCAACACCAATGTCTATGTCGGTAGGAGGTCCTGATGGCGTCGTCACCTGCAGTTGATCCTATTGCCGTGGTTGGTTGCCCGGGGATCCAGGCATCATGGTTTGCATCTCTATATGGTTAAGTTCTGTTCTTAATGACATCGGTAGAGGCACCTTGAGGGAAAAATCAAGAATTGGACTCAGGCGATCAAGGTTACCATGAGGGTTTTGTTTCACAGTGAGAAAAGCCCTGCAATCAACTATTTGAGGGCATAGGTTTAGTGGAACAGGTTTGCTTCTCAGAAACCTGTGAAATAAGAATGATGCAGCACCTGATCTTCAGCGAGGCAAAGGCGATTAGGTGATTAGCTATCGGTCGTCTGAAAGGCTCTTCAATTTCCAGTAGCACCTCTGTAGCAAGAACTTTGAGTCTTCAAATATTTTTCAAGAATATTTTCCGTCTTCAACGATTTAGCTGAAAAGAGATTAGCTGTCCATCGTCGGATTTCTTCTGCTACTTCAAGAATTCAATAATTCAATAATTTCTCTCTGGTTTGCAGGAAATAATTCAAGAATTAAGATTGAAGTAGAAAGAAAATCATGGGAGGAAGCTCGGCGGCAGCAAGAGGCTGTTGATGCAGAATGACAGGCGCTTCAATCTGCTACTTCAAGAATTCAAGAATTTCTCTCTCTCAGATGTACAGTTGTGACGGAGAAATTTTCAAAGAACACATCAAAATATCAAATATCAATGGACTTCTACCCTAAGTTCCTGTCAAAACGGATTCACAGAGACAATTTCCTTCGAATTTGACGGTGAAAATTGTGGCAAAGACTCATGCGAATAGCGGTGTGCCTATAAGCTCATCGTTACTCTGTGTTTCTTGTTGTTCTGGAAGAGAGGAACTTAATCCTTTAACTACGTAGCGATATTCACTCCGCCTTACACTCAACCCTTTGTACTCTTTATATTTTCATTCTTCAACTATGGTGTAGTTGCCTTTGGAGAAGTTCACAAGGAAGCAATCTTTCATGGAGTTGCTTATGGAGAAATTCTTAACGAATAACGCTAGTCTTTTCACATTGTGCTCAAACAATTACATATAATAGCAGATCAGATTTTCAAAGAAGCCTTTGTCTTTCAAGAAGTTCAAATAATTGAATAAAATAGGAGATCGACTCTTTTCATTCTGTGTTCAAAGAATTAAATATCGCAGATCAACTTTCCAAAGAACCTTCAACTATGTTGTAGTTTCCTTTTCATTCTTTCATGGAGTTGCTTATGGAGAAATTGCCTTTTCCAGCCTGAATTGCCGGGGTTTCGTCAAAGATGCATTGCAAAGTGCGTAATTTGATTGAATCTTGGTGCTAATCAAAAAACTTCAATTTAACGCAATGAATTTATAAGCAATTTACAGTCAACAGTATCTGAGCTTTAACCAAACGGAAAAGGAATTCAAAAACTGGTTATCAAGAAACTTCGATTTCACATAGCGAATTTCTGAAACCTTAAGCGTCTGGTAAGACGTGGTGCGTCTGTGAAATGAGTGGTCTGGTTATTGAGCAGTAAATGAGGGTTTCTGGCTTTAGATGACTGATTTTTGTTCATGACAGGGAGAGAACGATCTTTGAATCTGAAAATATTGAGATTTTAATGATATGAAGATTAGCAAGATCGGTCAGCTCAATTTTGAATCTGTGGCAAGAGCGGAAGGGTTGTGACTCATGAACTGTATAACAACTTAATAGTATTTGCAGATGACGAGGCTCAGAGCATGATTTGGTAAAGCTATAAAAAACGAAGTATGAGTTTTGGGGCTCACCCAAAATGCTCGTTGTTCTTCCATTATGAAGAAACCATGAATTTGCATATCAAGGAAACTAAAATGAATTTCTTGAACACATGAGCCTCATCATCAACATAATGGAGACCCATAGAGAGTATTATTTGAGTTTTGGGGGTTACCCAAAATGCTTGTTTTTCTTCCATTATGAAGAAACCATGAATTTGCATATCAAGAAAACTAAAATGAATTTCATGAACATATGGGCCTCGTCATCAACCTAATGGAGACCCATAGAGAGTCTTATTCGAGTTTTGGGGTTCACCCAAAATGCTCGTTGTTCTTCCATTATGAAGAAACCATGATTTTGCATATCAAGGAAACTAAAATGAATTTCATGAACATATGAGCCTCATCATCAACCTAATGGAGACTCATAGAGAGTCTTATTCGAGTTTTGGGGGTCACCCAAAATGCTCGTTGTTTGTTCATTCTGAAGAAACCATGAATTTTCATATCAAGGAAACTAAAATCAATTTCATGAACATATGAGCCTTAACATCAACCTAATGGAGACTCGTAGAGAGTCTTATTCGAGTTTTGGGGGTCACCCAAAATGCTCGTTGTTCTTCCATTATGAAGAAACCATCAACTTGCATATCAAGGAAACTAAAATGAATTTCATGAGCATATGAGCCACATCATCAACCTCTTGTGGTGGTGGTTTACAGTCAAATTTATGTAGTGAATGTTTTGTATATTTGAAATTATTGCTAGTGAGTATGAACTCATATGGGGGATGTGACAAATATGAACCTTTTATATAGCTATTGACATTTGAACCACATGAGCTTCATCTTATTGACTAATAGGTTATCATGTTAATTCATAAAGGAGGTATTGAAATTGTGAAAATAGAGCCAATATATTATAGGTGTTTGGGGGTAGGGAAGGGAGTCAAGGTGGGATGAAGGGATGTATAAAATGGGAATTCAGTGAAACTACAAGATAACTATTGAAAATAGTGATTATTTTTACAAGAGAAATGTATTAGGAAGGGAGTCCAACAAAGAGGATTTTAGGAGGATGTTATCAATATCTAGTGATATTAGACATACTCTTTAATATCACATGAATGAAAGCACTATGTCATAGGTTTAATGAGTTTTGACCTCGTGATTTGAATAATTGAGAAATTTTGTGTAATTTTGAACTTGCAAGAATTTTTATCTATGGTTGAACCTACAAGGATTTTGATTTCGGATTCATCATGTAGTGTAAATAATCTATAAACTATTTGAATTTGAATGGGGGTGGGTTATGTAATGCAACTAATCTATGGTGAACTATTTGATTTTGAACATCTAGTTATAAGTTGTGAACAAGGATAAGGTTATACCATGTGGTTCATAAATCAGGTGCATAAGTTCCTCCTCTTATTAATTTTCTCCACTTTCAGGTATGAAAAATTCACCACATATGCAAAAACCTCAACATGTGAAGGGGAGGTCCAACAAAGTCACTCTAGATAATCCCAATGAATATATAGAAGCATTAGAAAAAAGGGGAAAATAGAGAAGAAAATTTTCAAATATAGTTAGAGGCAATGTTTTTTAACAAACTTAGATTGTTCGAAGACAAGATAGAGAATATAATATTAGGTTTCAAGGCTCAATTGTAGAAAATGGAGGCTAGATTACAAGAAATGGAAAAATAGAATCAATGAACCTAATATTGAGAATTTGAAGAAAATCACAACCTAAGAAACATGATTAAATAACTAAATGAAAAATTAACTAATAACCCTAAGTAGTATGGAAAATAATTTGGATATGAAACTTTTCAAAGAGGAAATGAATATGCTAATTGATTTGGATCATGCTCATAACAAAAGAGCCCTAAATTCATAATTTCTAGTGTAAAAGAGTAGAAAGATGATGATACAATAACAATAGTAAAAGAAGAACTAAAAAATAACTCACCAATCGCAACAAGTTATCTCATAGAAGCAAGGAGGTAACATATAGCTATAGCTACCCTAGGTGCAATAAATTATGCATAAAGTACATTTTTTTTTGTCAAGTAACAAAAAATACAAAAAATTATGTCTTCCAAAGAAAATACTTCATCTTCTGCATCTTAACATTCAAAATGGTGTCCATTGTAATGACCCTCATACATACACTAACTAATTTTTTAATAGTAAACAACATATTATTTGTTTGGTATAATATTTCTTCTATGCTTAAAACATCTTTGATTACGAATGACGAAACTGGACATTTAAGGTATTCGAGTACCAATGTCCTACCTCTAATAAAATTTGAACGTCATGATTTCTTATTATATTTGTGAAGTTCACATAAATGATTTATTTTTCCTCCAAGTTTAATCCTTTTCTAAAAAGGGTTTTATGATTAACATAACCAATTTGCATAAAAAAAAATGTAGCTTGTTGACAATGTTGGACCCACCAACATTCAGGGAATATGTTATGCCTCGATTTCATCTTGCTTTATATCACCTTTTACTTGAAATCCCTCATGATTTTGTTTGGTTTGAATGGTTATTGTCATGGTTTTGTGCATTCTCGGAGAAAATAGAGTAAGTATTTACTATTTTCCATGATTCCCTTGTTTTAACGATATTTGAACATTAAAACAATCATTAATAATAGTTTGCGTGTTTGCAGGATTAAAATTGAGTTGATTATATTTTTATGCATATGCCAACAAGCCTTGATCCTACTTTCACCTCCCTGTACTATGTAGCAGATTCCTATACCAATTGGGATTCCTACACTAGTTTACTATGGGATTCCCACACTCTGAAGAGTTTCTACACCACACATCAAATTCATGCACCACACATAAAGTTCCCACACCACACTCACGTTCCTACGCTGGAGTCAATGAATTTTTAGACTTCTTTAATTATTCAAATCCAGAGGACATTACTTAGCTGACAATTTGAATAGAAGTTTGAGGATATTTTGGGAAGTAATTGTTGGTCAACATTGCACTTAGTTCACTAGCAGCCTTAGACTGAGAAAACATGGGGCATTTACCAAAACAATCCCTCATGTACCAGATTAAGCTCCTCTATTCGACATCCAATTTCACCAGAACCAAATCCGATATTATCCATGGAAAACTGTTATGATTTGTAATATGTTCCTTATGTATTTTGATTGGCTTGTTAATAGCCATATTTGTAATTTAAATATCTATAATAATAAACTTAAATATCTCCTGGAGCTAGGAAGAAGGGGAGGAGACAGTCCCAATGTAGCATTACGCAAGCATAATTAATCTGCAGATCGCTCTCTTTGTTTGTTGGAGTTTGACCTTTTCATGCACCATGTAAAGACTGAGATTTCAAAGATTAATCAAGGCATTTCAAGCTATTTTATGTTAAATTATTTTATGCATTTTATGATTATATTCTCTGTGTGAATTAGATCGTTGACAGAGGGTGCAAGCTGGTTGGGTTGGACTCCAGACTAGCTCGACACCACTCTGAATTTTTAAGGATTAGTTTGGATTGTGTTTAATTTTTCATTTACTCTGTGGGAAGTGTGTGTAATATCAAATCATCATATTAATATATTTTCAGTCTCTTTCCTTCTTTAAAATTTATGTCATTTGATTTGTTGTGCGAATGAGATATTGGAAAGTTGTTCTTGTAATTTAAAAATATTTATTTATATCGAATATTAGATCAGATTGTGTTTCATGGTATGTCCCTCCAGTTGTTATGTATTCACAACACCAGCTTATGCTTTGATACCCTACCTCTACAAGCTTTGAATGCGCAATTAAAATATTTTAAATTGGTTTAGATCCGACGCAGGCCGCATATTACTTAGGAGCAGAGGCCACATATATATTTATGTCATTTGAAATTGTGATTCTTGTATACAACAAAGTCAACATTGATGAAAGGAAACTACATCATGTTTGAGATCAATAATGTTTCTCCCACATTGTAGTTGCCATCAGACTTGTGGTCATCTTCCCAAGCAAGATTTCTTTTATATTAGATCAATTTATTTCATAGTTTTGTTTACACATTAAATTTAATTGCCAAATTTTAATTTATTGAAAAGGATTTTGTTACACAGAGATAGATGAGGTAGAATTAGTGCAGATTTGTTATGAGGTTTTTGTGCTTCTCTTTCTTAATTTTCTTTGCACAAAGAATGATTTTGAATTTATTTTGAATTACTTTCAGCATTTACAGTCTTCCTTTTCGATGCTTTTCAGGCATTGATTGGTTTCTAGTCAAAAAATAGTTAGGATTTAACCTTCGTTTTCCAATAATTAGGATTTCTTTCGCAATTGCTAATAGTGTAGGTTTCCCTTTATTTTTTGAAATGTTTGATTGAAGCTTGTTTTCAATTTTAGGGATTGGTGTTTTCTCAAGTTTCCTTCAAAGTGTGATTCAATTTAATTTTTTGAGATTAATGTGCAAGTTAGACTAGAATTTGATTTGGCAGTTGTCGTGGGCTCTCTCTCACATTTTACAAGTGTTGCACCTTGTTGTTCATGAACTCACAAATTGACAATTAAATGTTGGTCCATTAATATGAATTATATTATTTCCAATGGGATCTCCCAATATCAAGTACCAATTAGACCTCACACCATTTGGTGTAGGATTCCCATTTGGAATATGGCCCGTTGTTGAAGCAAAGGTTTTAATTATGTTCTTTGGCCGCAATAATGCATAGAGTGGTGTAATCATGACTTTGGTGAACAAGTGTGTGACTCACAGAGGGTCAAGTGCAATGTATGAAAGGTTTTAACACATGAGGGTAAAAATGGGTGAGCCCATTTGAAGCCTATAATAGTACGCAACTTCAAAGGAACACACAAGCATAAATACATCACGATTTAGTCTCGCAAAATAGTTCACATGTTAACCATGATACAAATAAACAATATCACATATTCAACAAGATTCATACTAATGCAAACAAAAGAGTTCCTAAGCATTAGCGTAAGTTAAATAACATTTATTTCAAACATAACAAGAATATTCCTAATATACTCACAACATTTGCATGAAAATGTGTCGACTCTAAGCTTTTATTAAAGTGAAAGTTCCAAGCATACATATACCATTGAAGATCCACTAGCCCCTATAGTGGAACATGAATTATACACCTCGCTTCTCCAAAGAAAGATACTCCCTCTATGCTACAAAGAAGTCAAGGCTATCAACAAACTCCCAAGCTCTTGATCCTAAGCTAAAAGCCTAGCCAAAATCTTGGCTCCCAAAATCTCTTTACATGAGTTATGAGGATATATTCACAACAAAAGGGGTGACTATTCATCTCCCTTTTGTGACTCTTGTACTTCCCTCATGACTCTTCAACTTCCTTAAAAAAGACTCTTCACATTCCACAATTGACACCTCGAATTCCACTTACAAATTAGTTACAAAATAATATTACAATATAATCGTACCCATATAAGACAAAATTGGGTAGAGCCAACTAGACAACCTAATAAGAAAAAATGATTCAAGCTTGAGTTTGGGAAAAACTCCAACTCAACAACTCCGACTAGAGGGGTTCTCAATCACTCTTCAAGGTGCTAATACTTACCGCGTGATGACTTCCCCAAATTGTGTGATCGATCTTACGTAAATGGAATCCAGTACATGTTGAGATTGCAACAAGATGATGAGCTTAGTGGAAAGGAGTCGCCTTCACTAAGTGGGCCCGTTGTGCTATTTTTGGCGCAAAGTCTATTTTTAGACATATGGATCATGTTCTATGAGTTACGTGATGTTATTTGTGGATGGTTGGTCAAGCCGAAAAAAATAGATGGACTTCTATTTTTAGACATACAATGGGCGAAATCTATTTTTAGATTGCCAATCTAAAAATAGATACAAGCGTAATATTATCACTCTTTAATAATATTTGGACTCTAAACATTATCTTATCCTTCGGGACCACTAGCTAAGTGCACATAAGTGGCACATGCACCGACAAGGAATTACGCTATTCCCCGAGGGTTAAGTGGAGCTATTGCATGGAGACTTCGCTAGAACTCATGTGACAGTAGTTTGGTGGAGTTGATGAGACAATTAATGGAATTGTGTCTAGTTTAACTCGCTATAGTTGAGCTAGTTGTATCTAGTCTAATCGATTGATACACTAGTGAGAGTGGTGTGAATTAATTATTAATTAATTCACTAATTAGTCTCATAAATCAACTAAAGAATACATCGCTAACTTCAACATGGACAGTCAGTGGAGACCAATGAAGAGGTAGGTGAAAGAGCAAAGCAGACTACCAAGTTGGTGACTATATCGGTGCATGAGTTTGCACCACACATTGATGGAGATGCCAATGAGGATTGCGCAAGACAACCAAGGGGATTCGAACTGCAATGTAGAGCCATTATTCATCTTGGATTGTGTAGTAGAGGCAAAGTTAACAAAGAGCATTGGAGCATGTTTGCTATCCGAGCTTGTGTAGTGTGTAACAATTGGAGATTGTACCGAGAGCTTGTGAGGAGTTTGTACAATGATTGTTACATGATCTCTATCATTATAATATATAGATAGTTGGGGGTTTTCAGCTTTAATATTTCCCATAAATATTGTGTTTATATGTGTGATTGTTTATGGTTTTAATGTGCGCATGCGATTGTTTATATTTCCGCAATTAATGATCAATAGTAGAAGAGGTTATGTATTATGCATGAAGCTCAAATAGTGTGTGATCGGATAATCTTGGTGAATAATTTAAATGCTTATTCAAATTTCTACATGTTATCAGAGCAATATTGATCATTGGAGAACTAAACATTAGTTGCTTGAGTTTTCGTGTTGGTGGAATTCGAATTTGCGTTGTGTTGTTTTCTTGGTGTCGAAGTTGAGATGTCTTTCAAATCCGATTGCGACGGAGTATTCCCTTGAGGGCAGCCTTGAATTATATTTCATGGAAGGACAGGATGGAGGTGGTGCTAGATGACAATGGGTTGAAGGAGTTCATAGATGCCGAAGTCCCAAAGCCTACTTTACCGATGTCGCCGTACTTGGACGCATGGCAAAAGAAGCGCAAAGTGTCGAAGGATTTCGTTGGAGGGTGTGAAGGATCACATAGTGTCCAAATTTCTTCATGCAGGGCAGCCCATTCTTGATGTGGAAAGCCTTGAAAGATTTATTCCAGCAAGAGCGACTCGCAGGAAGTTGGCGCTCAAGGATAAAACACAAGAACATAAAGATGGAGAAAGGCAACAATATTCCCAAGTACCTCACAAAGTTCACCCAATGCAAGGATGAGATGGGAAGTGTGGGGGTTACCGTTGATGATGAGGAATTGCGGAGCTTGGCTCTCCTTGGGCTTCCAAAGAGTTGGCATTCCTATCGTGACTCGTCAATGGCTCCGAGAAATTGCCGTGATGGGAGCGACTTTGGTCGGATCTTGTGCAAGAGGAGATAAGGCGAGCATCAGTGGACTCGATCTTCATCAAAGAACTCGATGAAGAGAATTGCGCTTTCGCTACCAAAGCAAATAAGGGGAAGAGCAAGAAAGCTTCTCATTCCGTTGCGAAAGGCAAGAATAGACATGTCCAAGGTGAAGGTTGAATATCGATCACACGGACATTATGCCAAAAATTGTCCGTGCGAAGAAAAAAATAAGTGTGCTGTTGGATCTCGTTAGCTTTTGGAGAGGCCTTAGCCTCGTGTTAGTTTCCGGATTTTTCGTTGATCACATGCTTGGTCTCAAGTGTGATGGGTTCAAGCAGTGGTTTTCGGACAAAGGTGCGTCTTTTCACATGACAGAGATCGAGATTTGTTTACTAACTGGATGAGAAAGATCTTGGAGTGCACATCGAGATGGGCGATGATAGTAGATATAGTGTGACCGTGTATCGGTACCATTTCCTTTGAGAGGGAGTCCGTAAACCCTTCGTATTGAAGGAAGTGATGCATTTTCCAGATTGAATAAGAATCTTATCTCCGTGGCGATGTTAGAAGACAAGGATATGATGTTGTCTTTAGCGAGAAGGCTTTCCTCGCTAGCAGGCAACTAGTGAGACTCCGGAGGATAAAGGTTCGAGTTAAGAACCTTTATCAATTGCAGTAGATGGCTGTACGCATGAATGGTAGGCAAGTGTATGAGCAGAGTTTGTGATGATGGCGAGTTGTGGCACCGGGAGATTGGTCCACCTTCACCATGGAGCTAGAAGATACTGCAATGCATTTCTACCGAGCTTCCTAAAGGCACCTGCTAGCCGTATCAAGCAGCAAGGATGTACCTTGGGAAAATTTGTGAAAGCCACCTTTCACAAGAAGGATAGTCGTGCCACAACGATCCTTGAGAGAATTCACACGTACGTGTGTGGACCTTTCTCAATAGCTTCGATAGCAAAGCACAGTATTATGTGATATTTGTTGATTATTTTTCTCGTAAGGGGCCGGATCTTCTTCAGTGTATATGAAGAGCGAGACATACTCAAAGTTCTCGTGAGTTCAAGGCACTCGGTTGAGAAAGAATCGGGGAAGGTGTGAAGGCTCTTAGGAGCGACAATGGTGGTGGACCAGTCTGTGGCGAATTCAAGGACTTTTGCAACAAGCAGTATGAATTCCGAAGAGAGCTCATAGCACCTCATAACCCATGCCAGAACGGGGGTTGCCGAGCGGAAGAACAGAACGCATTGTGGGTGCTGCACGGCGATGTTCCACGGATTAGGTCCTACCCATTCACTTGTGGGCGAGGCGTGCAATATTGCGCATATGTGCAAGTAACCGTTGTCCTCACAAGATACTTGGCATGAGTACACCCAAGGAGTACAAGCCGGTAAGAAGCCCGATATTTCATTTGAGGATTTTTGGTTCACCCGTTTACATTCATGTGACTAAGGATGCTGTGAAGAAGCCGGAGTCGACTCACGAGGTTGGGATATTTGTAAGTACATCGATACGCCCACAATCAGGTATTTGCCAGATAAATGCGTACGCTGTGCAACGGGATATCAAATTTCGTAGAGAAAACCATGAAGTGTTCGCTTGAGAGGGAGCCACACTTGCATGCAGATGAGGAGCTATTAGTTCCTAAGGATGAGCCTTAGGATGTGGATTAGCCACAAGAGGAGGTTCATGGAGTGGAAGAGACCACTCATGCAACACCAACCATCGCAGGGCGAAGCGCACTACGTGCCGAGCGATCGGCTCAAGATGTAGAGAAGGTTGTAGGAGCACCTACATCACAAACATTTACGCAGACAACACCGACCAAAGATAATCGGACATGGCTCATGAGCAATTTTATGGTGACAGCCATCCTCTTCGAGGAAGCCGGTGGAGGACCCCGCATGGGTAGATGCCATGGTGGGAGAGTATGATTCGATTGTCGTAAACGTTGCATGGGAGATTGTCCCAGGCCGGAAGGGAAATCAAGTGGTGGTTTCGCGAGATGGATCTACAAAAGGAAGCAGTGTACCGACGGAGTGTGCAGAAGTACAAGGCAAGATTTTTTGCCCGAGGCTTCTCATAGATTGAGGGGATCGATTATGAGGAGACCTTTGCACTCCGTCACAAGGTATTCTTCCATACGGACGATTCTTGCCTCGGGCCGCGTATGGGTACATACCCATTAGATGGATGTGAAGACTGCTTTCCTCAATGGAGTCATTGAGGAGGAGGTGTACATAGAGCAACCCGAAGGTTTCAAGATCTTCAACAGCGAGTCGCATGTGTGCAGGCTCAAGAGAGCGTTGTATGGGTTGAAACAAGCACCGCGTGCTTGGTACACATGGATAGACAGTTATTTCACCGGACTTGGATTCTCCAAGAGTGAGGCGGATCCTAGCCTATACCAGATTGTGGTGGAGGGTAAGTTTTCGATCATTGTACTTTATGTAGATGATTTGATTTTGACAAAGATGAGTCGTTGATACTCTCATGCAAGGAGGATTCTGAAAAGAGTTTGAGATGAAGGACTTGGGCCTCCTTCATTATTTCTTGGGATTGGAAATTTGGCAACATAGCTGGTGGACCGTTTGTTTCTCAAGGTAAGTATGCCCGGGAGATACCTGAGAAGTTCAACATGCATGGCCGCAAGCGGCTTGATACTCCTCTTCCTAGTGGATGGAGGAAGGAGGATGTGCTACTTCAACAAGAGGGTAGTGGATGCCACCGTTTATTGACAAGCCAGGCCGCTTATGTATCTAGTCAATACACGACCCGATATATGCTATGCGTTTAACCAACTTTCACAAGCTATGGTTAAGCCTACCAAGCTCTTTTGGAAGGCGGGGAAGCATGTATTGAGAGATATCTCGCAGGCACACTCTGGGATATGGATCATGGTACACATGAGGATGAGTTGAGGCGGAATGGCTTCACGGATTGGTATAACTGTTATCGTAGATTGTGTGCAAATGGAAGATCATGTTACTTTCATACATTCCTACGGGGAGGATTAGGATGTCATATCTTGACGAAGCCGCTCACCAGGAGCAAATTCGAATACCACAGAGGCAAGATAGGGTTGCAGATAATCCATATCTTGTTGAGAGGGAGTGTTGAGATTGCAACAAGATGATGAGCTTAGTGGGAAGGAGTCGCCTTCACTAAGTCTATTTTTAGACATATGGATCATGTTCTATGAGTTGCAGGATGCTATTTGTGGATGGTTGGTCAAGTTGGAAAAAATAGATGGACTTCTATTTTTAGACATACTTGTATGAATCTATTTAGATCGCGCCTAAAAATAGATATGTCGAATATTATTAGCTCTTAATAATATTTGGACTCTAAACATTATCTTATCCTCTTGCAACCAGCTTCGCTAAGTGCATGTATGGCACATGCACCGACAGAAGGAATTACGTCATTCCCGAGGGTTGCGGAGCTATTGCATGGAGACTTTGGGCTTAGAACTCATGTGATAGAGTTTCGTGGAGTTGATGAGACAATTAATGGAGTTGTGTTCGCCTTTAACTCACATGAACATAGTTGAGCTAGCTTAGCCATTCAATCGATTGATACACTAGTGAGAGTGGTGTGAATTAATTATTAATTAATTCACTAATTATTAACTCATAAATCAACTAAAGAATACATCGCTAACTTCGCTCATGGACAGCTTCTGGAGACCAATGAAGAGGTAGGTGAAAGAGCAAGCAGACTACCAAAGGTGACTATACCGGCATGAGTTTGCACCACACATTGATGGAGATGCCAATGAGGATTGCGCAAGACACACCAGGGGGATTCGAACTCATTCGCAGCCATTATTCATCTTGGGTTGCGCAGTAGAGGCAAAGACAGGGTGGAGCAAGACGGAGCATGTGTTTTGCTAGATCTGAGCTTGTGTAGGTGTAACAATTGGAGATTGTACTCGAGAGCTTGTGAGGAGTTTGTGCAATGATTGTTACATGATCTCTATCATTATAATATACGTATAGTTGGGGGTTTTCACTTTAAGCTTTCCCATAAATATCGTTTTTATGTGTGATTGTTTATGGTTTTAATGTGGCGCATGCGATTGTTTATATTTCCGTAATTAATGATCACAGAAGAGGTTATGTATTATATTTGAAGCCTGGGGTAATAGGTAGGATCGTGATAATCTCTGAATAATTTAACGCTTATTCAAATTTCTACGTTATTACTGATTTGGAACTTGTATGAATCTACTTATTTAGCAAAATGAGAATCGTGGTATTTCTTCGACAAAGGCAACCAATGTATTTTTTTCATGTCTTTCCTGCTCATCTCTAGGTCTTCCTTGGCGGTGATCCGTCCACTCGGTCTAAATATTCTTCTACCTCATGCCTCGACTCCGATTCTTGCTTTTGGCTTAAGTGAGGAGCTTCAACCGTTGGGATATTGTGCGTTTTCACCATGAAATCCATGTTGTTTTATAATCATGCATATGAGGCTTGGATATTGGCGATAAATGTGGCGAGTTGTTTGGTTCTATGAATGATCATATGCACTTGTGCTTTCTCCAATTCTTCATATTGCCTTGTTTCTTCGCTAATTTTGGCGTGCCCCTTTGTATTGCATTGAATATTCATGCATGACATTGATGGATATATGGAAAACCTTAAGAGCTTTAGCGTGACGATGATTAAACTTTTTTTGCATGTCATTCAAGTGTACAACTCGCCTTATACATTGACAAGTTATTGATACAGCTCCGCATAATTTCTCCCAATGTCGATACTTCTCCAAGTGTGGCACACTTTATTTCTTCCGTATAAAATTACATGGAAGTTTGTGAGCTTTAAACTCACTAGACTGTCAGCCTTCTTTCCTCACAACCCATAAGTTATTTTCCAATTGTTTGTTCTTGTATTAGATACTTAGCGTTTTATATTGTAGCGCCCGCAAAGGCCAAGTTGGTTGCGACGATGGTATTGAGATTCCTTCTAGTGTCACAATCATGGGCCCTTTCTTTGATGAATGTAGGAGATGTGAGGTTGTCAGGAAAAATTTCTTCCTTTCTTGAACAATATTCTTATGAAGTTGGTCGTAAGTCAAATTGTACGTGTCCATAACCCTCATCAAGAGCAACAATTTCCTCTTCCCCGCGTCATCGAGACCGTCCGTTCCTTCAAGATCCAACTCGACTTCTACATCGACCTTGCTCGCTGTCTTTCTCAACCTCCTTTTCTCGAATCCTTCTCTATGTCTTTTTTCGGTGTGCTTCTTGGTTTATTTTCCCTTTCCTCCTTTTTCTGGACGTTGAGGCCGTGATGGGCCGGGTGGATCCGAGCCCAAAGTTCCATGCTTTTGTTCAAAGCCGCAATGACCTACCAATTCGCCTACACTCATATATGGAATATTGTACCACACGATCTCTGTGGCGCACCGTGATTCGCATATGGTGCATGGTGACTTGAAAATATGCAATAGCTCTATATTTTTCGTAAGTAGCTTGGGATAACCGGGGTCACGAATGTATAGCTACTACCAAAGCACCCTCGAACAAGACCCAAAAGATATTATTTTCTTTTAATCTCTTCTCGGTCTAGTGAATCCCAAATATTGGCATAGCGCGCCCCTTTGCACACACTGTGTTTCACTCCCCAGAGAATCACACGTCCGGCATCTCCCATGCCACCAAAGTAATTAGCAAAATTAACCATGAATAATAAAATCTCTTCCCTTCAAACAAACTTCACGCATCTTCTCCAAAAACTGCGGCAGGTACTAGACCACAGTCACCTCTTCGCATCGTCTCTCTAGCATGATGACATGCACAAAAGAATTACCTTAGGGCAAAGACTTTCTGCACCTCATCTTACAACCTAGAACTAAGGTTCCTAAGCGGCATTTCGGTCTTTAAGAGGAGCAGTACCAGGAATCCCTGAGTCTCTGCCCTATCTTCTAATATTTTAACCGTGTTTTACCTTCACCCCAATTTTCCATACCGTCATGGGATGGGGCACTGGGCACGTCGAAGTGATCCGTTGGATTAGCACGACATCAATTTGAATTTTGTTCTCGGGATCCACGTACACCCATCGTGCGCTAGTGATATCGTGCACACGCGTACAAAGGATGATGGGGTACCTTTTTGAAGTGAGGATCCTCAAATAAATAATATCCTCATGTTGCCTGTGCCCCACGCGCCCATGGCATCGATTCTACCTTCACAACATCATCATAAAACACGCGCTCTAGATAGTATTCGGCGCGCCTCGTGAACGTCTCCTCGTTCGGTGTCAGCCAATCGATTAACTTATCAGTGGGGATTTTTTCAAACATATCGCCTTGAAATGGGACCGCCCGTGCGATCAATGGCATCTCAGGAGTCGCGCACCACATCTACATCCTTCGTAACTCGCACAGGGTTTGTGCGTGAAATACTTCTCGAGCACCATAAAAATTGGCTCAACGAATGCAACCTCCTCGCGGGCGTTTATGGGTCTTTAGTCGGTCACCCATAGGAGACCTACTTTTTGTTGCTTGGCGCAAGGACGTAACATGTCCGGGGGATGTCCTTGGCTTAGAGCTCGAGCCCTTAGTCACCTTAATTTTTCCTTTGGCAGTGTGTCAAACTACTTCTTTCACCTTGATAATTCATGAACATCATCGCATCCAGGTTCGTAGACGCTATGAGCGGCATAGAGTGCTATTCGTATGGCATGTTCGTAGTGTTCGTGGGCATCATCCTTGGTTTTAAAATGAACTCGAGGTTACTATGTCATATGCGGGGGTCTCACGGAAAAAACATACAAAAGATGTATAGATAAGTTCAAAGTGCAACTCGCTGTGATAAATTCAAAGTGCAATATACTAGAAAAACAAAGGAAACGTAATATGACCCGGCTACGTTCCTTTTATAGGCGATTCATGGTAAAAACGGTCTTAAATTCATTAATTAGGTGCCTTCAAAGTAGGAATAAGATCACCTATATCCAATATGTAATACCATACAGTCGATGGTATGATTTCACATCGATAGTTGGTTGACCCACCCCAAAGCCCTCGATCGTGTCGCTAGCGTCACGCTCAAAAAATACAAAAAATACTTATTGACTACTCCAAACATGCGGTCCTATGAACCCCGTTCCAACAAATTTCAACACAATCTTGTGACTCGTCTTGAGTCACAGAGACCGGGGTCTTCATATTTGTCTTCACTCCTTCAATGGTAGCAATGAAAGTACAAGGATGCTCACGCTTTCGATCTACAGAAATTCTATGTTGCATCCTACGCAATTTCTTATGGTGGTTAGCCCTTTTGTGGCAAGATTGATACTATGATATGTTTGGTTTAAGTTCTTCAAAACTGATCCGACCAGACAACTTCATCACTGCCCTGGCTTAGCTTCATGGTCCGTCATAATGTACTTCTTTCAGAGTCCTCAACTTCATCGCCGTAGTATCCGACTTGTTTGAACTGGGTCATCCACCGAGCAAGTACAAATGTAGGCGCGTCTTCCTTGAAGGTCACGCCTACTCCTCGTCTCGCTCCTACGAAACATTCTAGAAAATGGGGTCCGTTCGCACGCATGTCCTAGGCCCATAGTGTTATCTAAGAGTTTGGTTCCTCGTCAACTGGGCATACTTGTTGAAGCTTTTGACCAAGGCCGCACACCGCACTCACACTTCCGTGTGGAGCTCGTGTTGAAACTTGGCCCCAACTCCGTGATATATTGCTCTAAGTCTACCTTAACCTGGCCGCACTTTCGCATTTGGAGGCCTTCAAATCTCGCTACAAGATCCTGACTTTATTCTTGCCATACTGAAGCAGAATGGCAAATTTCTCACAAGCAGTCACCACAAATTCTATCAATTAGAGTCTTGACTCCGTGCATTGTGTTATTGGCTCGTCGAGAGACTCCTCTCGTTTTTGTCGCGATCTTCTACTCACTACTGTTGTACCGTGCACCTCCCAACACTCAACTCATTTGCAATTATTTTTTGTATGGCAGTGTAGGCTTACCACCAGGGCAAAGATTGACAAATCTATTCCAACTTCGGCGTTCAGACCACGTGCGCAATTCGGACTGTTCCATCATGGCCGCCGTCCAAGGAAGTGCGTGCATCCTCGGGCTTCTCAAGTGCCGAGACCACCATGGTGCTCTAGCTCAAATGAATTAGCCTCGTTTGATTCACACTCACTTGAATTTTGTCATTTTCTACGAAAACACCCTAACTCGCAATGATTCTATGGTAGCCTTGTACTTTCTTCTAGCGCAGTCCACCTATCTTCACGTGAGACAAATGTTATCACATCCGGCGATATTTATCCGTCATCTTTATTTAGTGTAATATCTTCTTTCCCTCCGACCTTCGAACCTTTCCTCTTTTCTTGTGCGGCACTTGGAGGTTTCGTGCCGCACTTAGTACCTATGGGAGACTCAACCCCAGCTAAGCACGGAGACGTCCTCGTCTTCCAGCATCCAACTTGACTTTATCCAGCTCTGCCCCGTGTCTTTCTCGCCCTCCTTCGCATCCTTCGTGTCTTTGGGTTTATTTTTTTCCTTCTCCTCTCACGACCAAATATACGTGATGGGCTAGGTGGACCGAGCTAAATCTTCCATGCTTCCGGTCGTCGCAATATCTATAGTCAATCTCCACTTCGTGACCATATACGGAATATTGTACCACACATCTCATGGCGACCTGCATTTCCAGTGGTGCACTACTACTCGAAAATATGCAATAGCTCTATATTTTCAGAAGTTAAAATTTTCTAGATAACTCCCAAGTCGTGAATTTATAGCTACTACCAAAGTTACCAACAGCATCTCATATTGTTTTCTTTTTAATCTCTTCCTCGGTCTATGAATCCCACATACGGGCGTAGCGTGCCCCTTTGCACACTGTGTCCACCCTCGGTATCTGCGCCCGCGTCTCCCATGCCACCAAAGTACTAATAACAACCACGAATAATGTACCCTTCCCCTTCGGCTCAGCCGCCTACGATGTTCTCCAAACTCAGCGCAGGTACTAGGACTGGGCCAGGTGCTCCACCCCCTTCTCGCACCTGCCTTCTAGCGTGATGACATGCGCAGGAACTACCTTAGGGAGCACTTGCACCTCATCTGGCAACTCATAACTAAGGTTCCTAGGCGTACTTCACTGGTCTTTTGAGTGGTTGTACCAAGAATCCTCTCGGAGTCTCGTCCTACCTTGTAATCTTTTCTTAACCCGTAAGAAACTACCTTGGTTCTCGGTCTTTCCATACTATACCATGGGATGGGGCACCCTTTCTTAAGTGTGCCTGATCCTGGATTAGCGCGACATCAATTTGAATTTTGTTCTCAGATCCATAGACACCCATCGTGCGCTAGTGCTAGGTGTGGCGCATGGTACAAGCAGATGATGGGGTACCTTTTCGATGAGGGATCCTCAACAATGGAGAATCCTCGCTGTTTCACTCGCGCCCATGGCATCCATTCTACCTTCATAACATCATCAGTGAAAACACTCTCTCTAGATAGTATTCAAGTGCCACGGGGAACATCTCCTGTCCGTCATGTCATAATCATCGAACTGTGGGGGTTTTTTCAAACATATTGCCTTGAAATGGACTCGTGCGATCACCGCACCACAGGAGTCGCACACCACATCGACATCCTTCAAAACTCGCACATAGGGTTTGTGGCTTTGATATACTCGTGCGCCATAAAATTGGCTCAAAGAATGAACCTCTTCGTTGGCGCTCATGGGTCTTTAGTCGGGTCAGCGTATAGGAGACCTACCCTTTGTTGCTTGGCATAGAGACATAACATGTCTCGGGGTGATGTCCTTGGCTTCGATTATCTAGTCGTCTTAATTTTTCCTTTGGCAAAAAGTCGAAAGTACTTCTTTCACCTCGTGGATAACTTCATGAACATCATCGCATCCAAAGTTCGTAGATGCTATGAGCTTTAACAGAGTGCTATTCGATGGCATGCTCTTAGTGCTGTGTTATCATCCTTTGTTTTAAAATGAACTCGAGGTTTCTAAGCCGGGCGCGTGTCTCACGCGTACATACAAGAGATGTACGTATGTTCAAATTGTAACCCGCGTATAAATTCAAAGCGCAATATATTCGAAAAACAAAGGAGCAATATGACCCGCGCCTTCCTTTTATAGGCGATCCATGGTAAAAACGGTCCGAACTTCATTAATTGGGCGGCTTCAGGAATAGGGATCACAACTAATATGTATTACCATATGAATGATAGTACGATTTCACATCGAAGTTGGTTGTATTACTATGCTTACTCAAAGGAAGGTGATGGCAACAACGCCGACATGTTGGGGCATTCAAGGAAGGAACTAGTGTACTTTCAAAGTAGCCGGGTGCATGAAAATTGAAGAAAGAAAACCAGGAAGAAAGAAGATTTTGCACCAAAATGTTGTCACTCGAGCCTAGTGGCATAGCATAGTTCTATGTTTTCCTGATCCTGAGATATGTTTATTTACATTTATTGTTTCTATCAAAAGGCCTCGTGAGCTGAATGTTATTGCATTACGTTGAAGCTAATGGAAGAGAGTTAGCATGTTTTTGACTTACATCATGTTGATTTTATGGGCCTTTTTAAAATTTTATTATGAATGCATAAGTCATCCTATGCTCTATTTCTGAATTATTTTCGTTATCTTTCCCGATGATTATACATGTGATGTTGTATTTATAAGTTAAATGGATTGTTAGCTCTTCAACGAACACTCCCACCTCGGTTCTCGATCCCCAACTAAGTAAGGTTACAGCACGCTCTTGGGTGAGACACCTTATTCTCGTTTATGCAAATGTTATATACGCTAGACTATAACTAAAACGAACCTCGAGCTATAATGTCAGTTTTACCATCCATAATTTTCTCACAATACTTTCATCAGTATCGAAGATTAAATAAAGAAAAATTCATAACAATTATCCCTATTGCTAAAAAAGAACTCGAGTTATTATAAGTTTTTCACCTTTATTAAAAAATGATAAAAATATCCAAGAAATGATGAATTTCCAATTCGCATCCATCTTAACTCTAGATCTATCACAAAAGTGATCAAATTCTTATGGTGCAACCTTTATCAAATTATCCATTTTAAGATAAGTTTGGTGTACCTCAATGGACTTGACGTCTAACCTATAATAAATTTCCAGACTTATAATATAGTTCTTTATATGTTTTATATTTATCTTCTTATATCTATATGTATATCAAGTTATTACATCTCTTTTGTTCAACATTACCATTAAAAAGTTTTAATTGTAATTTTTTTTACGTGTTTTTATATAGAGAGAGAGAGATTTTATTTATGATTGACATTCAAATATCATTTTTTCTATTAGAAATTACACATTTCTCTTATAAAGGGATGTGAAATCACTGTTTTCAACTAATTTATATAAATATATAAAATTATACCGCTACTGAAATATTTTATTTATAGCTGACATTCAAATTTATTTTTGCTATTAATATTGTTTAAAATAGGCATGCCAATCTATTGTTGAGATGCCCTGTCCGTAAGTTATGGTAGAGTCTACGTGTCGAGAGATCCACCCCAGGTGTGCTTTTCCCAAATTCAAAATTAATTAAAAATCACTTTGAGAAACTTCGTCCTTTCCCAACATGAGATATTTAATTTACATTGATTCCTCCAACAAGTAAGTCACCTCTCAACTCCATGTTAAACACTAAATGAATTCATATTTTCCAAAGTAAAAACCGTTAAAATATTTTAATTATAAAAAAATTATAGAAGTATTTTAATTATAAAAAAATTATCACAAATGATTTTTTTACTAACCACTTTATATAATATATTCTTTATTCACTTATATGGGTACACTCAGAAGGACAAAATGAAAGGCAAAATATTAGTCCTAAATAAAAAACAATGCCTATGATATACTTACATATGACAACAAAACTGAGGAAGCCCATTCATACAAATACATTGGAATCGACACTCATCATAAGTCAATTAAAAGTATAGCATTAAGAAAAGAACAGCCTGAGGGAATTTATTTGGGGTTAGTGTCTTAACTATAAATTAATGAATCTTTTCATATGGATTTAATAATAATAATAAACTTCTTGAGAATCTTGTTACTCTTATCAAGCCAATGTGGTAGATTTTGTATTGGCCATAGCAAGGCAACAACGACGATATGTCCATTGAAGATATGTGGCGCCTTCACAACAGGAATAAGATCTTATGACTATCACATGTAAGCTGAGATGGATGATACCTCACATCAAAAGTCAATATTTGATCAGAAAGTTCATGGAGGGAAGTTGACAATAAAGTTTCTTGTGGTTGGGTGGCGATGGCGTAACATCATTTTGAGTATATCGATCATTCCAATATTCCTCATGATTGAACATGCCTTGCTTGGGTCATACATGACTTAACGGTGATGGATATTCCTAGTGATACAAATGGTCATTGGGCATGCCTAAATCATAAGGTTACATCAATGCCACACAACAACTAGGATTCTTGAGTTTTATGACAAGCCTAAAGAAAAATAAAAAGTTTATCCCTATGATAGATGGTATAGAGTCATTGTGGAAATCATGAATTTCTCTTTTCTTACCTCAAACACCCTTTTCATCATATGAGCTATCAGAAATTACGTTGACACAAGGATTTAATGACTTTTAAGTAGGGGACAATGTAGGGACTTTATTTGAGGTTCCATTGGCAATCGCACACTGAGGGGCATGTAGGCATACCTAAGAATTTTCAATATGGTGAATCCATATCTTGCAGTCTGTGAGAGACTTGCAATGGATTGTGAGATTGTTAGGATATAGTACTAGTGCATGAGTACTAATGGGCTCGCTAGAAGATTCAATGACATCTTGTTGAGTAGGACAGATGTAGAGTTATTGATGAGGGTGAAGCTATGCATGGTTTGGAAAAGGAAGAAATGACTTGGTGATGTGGAAGATAGTTTATTGCCCATGTTAAGTGAAAATGAGAATATGTCCACCAAAGATGTGTGGGTGCCTTCAAAGTATGGAATAGCATCATCATGGCTAATATGTAATCCTAGATGAATGATAGTACGATCTCGACCAGAAGTTGGTTGTATGACTATGCTTCACTCAAAGGAAGGTGATGGAAAGCCAGCTGGTTATGTCGATGGTGTAGCATCATCTATGGTAAATCAAGTATTCCAATATTTTACACCATCGAACATTCCTAGCTTTGGTTCGACCAAGACATGACGGTGAGTAATATTCTAGGTGATATGAGGAGGTATTAATCATGGCCAACTCATGATGTCATGCTAGTGCCACGCAACAATTAGTCTTGTTGAGCGTTATGGGACACAAATGAAACAAAAATCTGAATCAAAACAATTAATCCTACCACAAATGACCACTCATTATTATAAGTTTTCCCCACCTTTGTTAAAAAATGATAAAATCAAAAGAAAAGATGAATTACCAATTTAGATCTATGTTAACTTTGGATCTATCACGTAATGCTAATGGACCTTGCCTAAAGATGAAGTTTAGAGTGCTCAAAATGTAGAGAGACAAGATTCCAGAGCGATGGGTGGAAAGTCAAACTTTTTAACATTTTTTTGACCTTAAGAGGGTGTTGTCGCTCCTAGAGACAAATACAGCGATGAGACCATGCCTAGGACATCTTAGCATAGCAAGGAGCGTATAATATGATGTATGAAGTTGTCAACTTCACTATGATTCTATCTTCCGTAAACAAAATAAAACTAGAATGGGAACAACCCCGAAATTGATATGAAAGAAATACTGCAGAGCTACAGCAAACTCAATACAAAGCATCGACAATCAGACACATCATGAAGCGGGCCGATTCAGAAATACATCACGTACATTAGTTATCAGAAGGTGGAGATATTAGTTAACATTGAGCCGATACCAGATATACAATACCACCATGCATGGGCTTACCAATCTAAGAATCCATACATGGTAATAGCATTTAAAAGCACTTCTCCCAAAGAAACTAATATAGCAGAAATACGTTAAGCCGAGTAATGGAACAGAATATCATGCATGAGCCATATTTAAAGCGCTAATCTGATCCGAGCATGGGAATCAACTAGATGAATCCATACCTAAAATCAAGGAGCCACTCGCATTCCAAAACATGATACAGAAGCATGGATGAAATGAGAATGATCTATTAAACACATAAGAGAAAGCAGACTGGGAAATGTCAGCATTCTAATCCTTCAAATGCTGAACTCCTCCTCACCGAGACCCTATGGGCTCGAGCCTTCATATAAGAGCTTTACAAAATGTATACAAAAAGCCTTTCATTGCATAATTTTCTCGATAAAATATGAACCCTAAATAATATGTTCTTCGGGGTTTTATAGGAAACAAAGAAGACCCATAAAGAAAGTGATGAACACTAATTGTACGACAAACAACCGAAGTGAGACGTGTACGCCATACGTTTCGATGACTTTGCAATGCCGTTCGTACTCTATGATCTTCCTCCCAATGTTCTAGGTGAAAATCTCTTCAGAAACACGAGAGAAATAGAAACCTTATGGGCGTCCGTCCTTCCTTGAGAGAACACCACGAAAAACCTTGAGGGCATTGTTCTCCGTGCATTGTACCTCCTCTCGCCTTCCCAACTCGAATTTAGCTTTTTTATGATCTTTAACGCCGAACGTTCCTCAATCATTCACCGATCTTCCTCCACTCATTAATGTTTTCATTTGTGAAATCGGCGCCTTGAAATGTCCTGGAAGCCGTGCTAAAGACAGTCCCCCTGCTTAATGGATGTCGTGCTCAGCCTACCCAGGATTTCTTCATAAATTTCGCCTTGAAAACTGTCTCATCGCAAGTTTCGTCTTTGTAATGGATGCTGCAAATTATGATAATTCTTTATCATTGTAAACTCCGCAAAACACACAAAGTTGTGAAGAAAACAAATGCACGGGAGACGGCAATGCAATGGAGGGGACTATGTAGTGAAGCAACACATTAGCATGAAGCATGCAGGTGGTGACGAAGAAGGTGCAAAGTGGAAATAATGGTAGGCGACTTAGCAAAAGTCAAACGAAAAACAATGAAATTTGACTTATGACCCGACATATGTAATGCTGAAAGAATGCGACGCACATGTGGGATAATGACATGGTGGGAGATCAGTCCAAGGTATGTGACTAGATGTGGACCGCCCTGATCTCGTGGGGAGATCGACGTGTTGAAAGAGCATCGGAGGCGATGGACACGTCGTGGGTGCATTTGCCGTGGATGAAACTCGTGCAATGATGGCGCGACGACCGTTCAATGAAGGCTCCCGGTATCCGACGGAGGCCGCCGGAGCATCGTCAGTGATTCTCCGTCATCAACAGGCCAGCAACAACCGCGCTTGGAGCCGTACGCAAGGACACGCGGGGCGAGCGGCGGCGGAATTGCTCGGATTTGGAGGAATACCGCCGCCGCTTGGAAGGTGGTGCCATAAACCACCGAAGCTCTTGCAATGGGAGCGGTGGGGACCACTGTGGACAAAGTGCTGCGGGACCGTTGATTTCACAAACATCGGGACGCCCGAGCGGGTTTGGGCGATGAATACACAGCCGCGGTGTGCGGGCAGATTGCCACGTCGCTCATCCGCACAGACGACCGGCCGAGGGCGCGCCCGATGTTCCGCGCGAGCAAGCGCCAGTGTTTTCGTGCTCGGTTCAGCACTAGGTTACGTGGAGGAAAAGGGTGCGAGGGTCCTACCGAAAGTGCTAGGCCTTACGCATTTTCAAATATGGCTTTAAGTGCCTTTTTAAATGTTATTTTAAAAGTGAAAGGTAAATTCGTGAGGGCCGAAACGGATTCCCTAGGGCCACGAGAGGCATCGTGATTTGTGCGGGGTCATTGCGAAAATTTAACATGGGGCCGATTATGATCAACATATGGAATGAACTAACCGAGGTGGTGGATAACCACAGTTAGAGGCGGTAGATTCACGAGCTCCTTAACTCAACCTTTCTAGCCCCTCAATCAGAAAACTAGTATCCAAATACTGAGGATTTAGTGCATGTCTCCGTGCAATTGTATTTACAAAATCATAGCGAAAGTCATAACTCATTTCGCTCAAAGCCTATACTTTCTAGGAATATTTCAAGAGAACAATTTGTTTCCCGGATGGGATGACAGATTCTCGAAGCTATTGGAGTCACAAGCCACACGCATGAAAAGGAGCACAAAAAAGGGATTATTGTTAGCATTCAAGGACATGGGAATAAGGCAAGTCTCGGCAAGGGCCGTCTCTGGAGTATGGCATTCACTGTGGCAAGCCAATCAAGCCGGGACAATCCGAAGAATATTCCACTCATCATTCCGGGGATTTACGATGAAATAAGGGGATTTTTAGGGATGTTACATCAATTAATTTCATGTAATAGAATGCGTGTCTATCCTTACTTTTTCCTCTCATCAATCAAATCCCACGATACATCCATCGCATTGATCCGAATATATCTTGGTGTATTCTGGACAGTAATGGATGTATTACAATAAATGTGGTAGACCGGTTATATATCTCAACAATCATAGGTTTGGAAAGCTCGGTAGGCCTCGGGAAGGAACAAACAAATTGTGAGAACTCCAATCACTAAAACCATTTACGTTGATCATTTATTTATTTTGTTCCATATTTATCTCTTTTTGTGTATATAGAGCATTGAAACAAATTAAGCACATCTCTTTTTTGTACAACATTACATTAAAAAGGTTTTAATTGCACTTTTTTTGTACGTGCTTTTATATGTATAGAGAGAGAGAGAGATTTTTTGTTGATCATTACATTCAAATATTATTTATTTTAATAGAAATTACGTATCTTCTTTTATAGGATGTAGAAATCAATTGTTTTCAAATTCAATTTATGTAAATATATAAAATTGAGATTAAAGCATTGAAATTTTTTTATTTATGGTTGACATTTAAATTTTCTTTTCTAAGTATTAATACTGTTTAAAATAAGCATGCCAACTCGTTGTCGAGAGGGGGTTTTATAAACAAAACTGAAAGGAATATAAAATCTATTATGTATTATATGTTGAGAGAGATCCATCTCTAGTTCCAATTAAAAAAATAGAAATCACTTCTGAGAAACTTGTCCCTTTCAACATGAGATATGTAATTTACATTGTCCTCCTAACAAAAAGGATTATTCTCTCGGATCAAGAAGTCAAAACATATCTTACTTGTGAAAATACCATTAAAGTATTTTAATTATAAAAGAATCATATATAGAATAATTTTGTTTACTTTCTAACTACATAATATAATATATTATAATAAAACAGAGAGAAAATAGGAAAAAAACTAGAAAATCACTATGAACATATCAAAATGACACAGAAACCAAGTAAATAAATACCATTAAACTAGAGATCAAAAACCTGCAGTCGTTGAATAGCCCAAAATAGTCGTGAATTTTTTTAAAGTAACTGGCATAAAATCGTTGTCCCAAATAGTAAAATAAAATTGGTAGTGTCATAGAAATTGAAAATGATAAAACACAGAGCTAAGTATTTGAGTAAATTTAACAAATTGAAGAATTTAATTTGGTTTAGTCTATTTCCACCATCAAAAACACAAACAGAGGATTCAAACATTCTAATATTTCGAATTTCTTTTTCAAAGATTCTCAGGCAATAAATCAATTTTTTAAGGGATTCTGGGTAACAATCACACATATCCCGCAAGAAATAAATTTGTGTAGGCACAACACCTATTAAAAATTAAAAGCTATAGAATACAGAGTGCCCAAGATTGGGGAAATTGCTCAAATTGAAGAATGGTTAAATGAGAGAGCCCACCGTTTGGGTAAATTTAATGAAAATTGAAATAAAATGCGCAGTGCCCCGTATTTGGGGAAATTTACCAAATTGAAGAATGGTTAAATAGAGACACAAACACTGCTTGGGCAAACTTAATGAAATTGAAAGCCATAAAATACATAGTGCCAGGTATTTCAGGAAATCCCAATTGAAAATGGTTAAATAGAGACAGAGCTCATCAAGCTTGGGACAAATTTAATGAAAATTGAAAAGCCATAAATACACACAGAGTCTCGTATTTGGGGAAATTTACCAAATTGAACAAATACAACAGAGACAAGAGCCTAATCGTTTGGGCAAATGAGTGAAAGAATGATTAAATAGAGAGTAGAGCCGAGTGTTTGAGCAAATTTAATGAAAGAATGGTCAAATAGAGAGAGACAGAGGGGCCAAAGGTCGAGAGCAAATTTAATAGAACTTAAAAATAGGTAAGGGGTTTGATATGTAATCTCATATGTAATAAAGCACTGGCCGTGGGTGGGATTAGATACTCAGTCCTTTGCATGCATGGGCATGGCTATGGAGGGAGGGGGCTGGATTAGAGGAAGGAACTCAAAGGAAAGAAGGCATGGAGGGTGGGGGTAGTTGTTGTTGCAGTAGAAGAAAGGGTGAGCCAGGGCCGAGCACCATCCGTGCGGCAGCATCCGTGCACAAAATATGATGAAGCTCCGAACTCCGGCGTACGCCATGGGGAGGAGGCGCGTGGGTTCCCGTACGTACGTCGGCTGCTCCGCCTTCTCGAAACGGGAAATGCCCACAAAACACTGAGCAGACTCAACTCCCAAGCTCCACATATCGCCCGGGATCCATCATCGTAGTACCGTCCACCCAGGTCTCGGGTCGAATCTCTCGGGCTCATGTAGGCAGCAGAGGTACCCAACATTCCTAACCTCCAAGTCTCCACAATTTTCACTTCCCCGCTTCCTCGCTATGAAAGGCATTCGAGGGTCAGTGTCTCTCGTGCACAACTTGCATGCGCATATGTCAAGCCCCTGGAGACCGCTCGCCACATTCGGCCAGAACCGCCGCACATTATTTGGGAGGATTCTCCGCTCCAACACCCTCCGTCCATGTACTCCAACACCAAGTAAATTTTTTCTCCCTTTTCGAAGATCCCGTATCATTTCACCATAAATGGGGATTCCGTCTTCTTCATAATTTTCATCTCTGATTGTTTTGCGCCTCACCGTCCGTCGTGACGTTGATTGACCCGGAGGGCGCAGTGCTTGCAAGTCTTCTTGTGTCTATTCCGCAGTACACTTCTTACCTCGCTTCCATGGCCTGCATCCGAATTCGCTCCAACTCGACGTATCCATACACGTACCGTACTCGCGCAGGAGGAGGAGCAGCAGCGTATGCGCAGGAACCGATGGCGCCCGAGTCCGTTGGCGTTGGATATTCGGCCGCGGATTTCTCGCGACCCATTTCGTAATGGTTGGTTCAATCAAATTGACGAAACTTCCGAAAATCAATGGTTATGCTTATGGTTGGATACGAAACAAAATCATAGTATTCCTCGTGAGAGCTTGTGAAGAGCCTAAAATCGGGGCCGGGATGCTCAACAACCGCCCAAGGCGCGGGGGCGGCGACAAAAAGACCACACACCAAAACTGTAGGGGACGGCGGAAACTGCGACATAAGGAGGAAAATGTCATAAATATCAACAAATTTGGCGTTATTTCGTGAGCTAAAATTTTTGGATTCTGATGTTAAAATCGTCTTCCTGTCTTTAAAATTTGAAGATGAAGAATCAGAGAAGAATCCCCAAACCACCCAAAATTTTAATTAACTCATCTTTAACTCCACGTTTAATTTGATGTTGTCCTCCCACGCCTGCGCAGTCTTCTTCCAGGTAATGAAGAACAATTTTAATTAACCTAATTTTAACTCCGTTAGTTAATTTGATTCAACCCTCCCACGCCCAGTACCCTCTGTATGGTGTAACAGCAGCAATTTTAATTAACCTAATTTTAACTCCGTTAGTTAATTTGATTTTGTCCTCCCACATAAGCCACCGCGCCGGAAAATTTTTCCATGGTAACAAACTTTTTGGTCGTGAACATTTCTTCCATGGTGTAACCGTGTAACAACGTCAAGCATTTTTGTTTAATTTTTTATCACACCAATTCCATCATTTTTATGGTTATTTTTAATGAAGTCTCGTTTTGCAAAATAATTTGTTGCATTATTATAATTTAATCAAAATTTTATGAATTAAAAATAATTTATAGAGAGTTGTGTCACCTAAAATGCTAGTCGTTTCTTCCATTATGAAGAAAATCATGAATTTACATCATACAAACGAAAATGAATTTCATGAACATATCTCTACCATCAACCTAATGAGACCAGAGAGAGTCTTATTCAGTTTCTTCAGTCACCTAAAATGCTCGTTGTTCTTCCATTATGAAGAAACCATGAATTTGCATATCAAGGAAACTACAATGAATTCTGGTGAACAAATGAGCTCTATCATCAACCTAATGCTAATTCAGAGTCTGTCTAGTTTTGTGGGTCACCCAAAATGCTCGTTGTTCTTCTATTATGAAGAAACCATAAATTTGCATATCATGAAACTAAATTAATTTACAGAACATATGAGCCTCATCATCAAACTAATGGAGACCTTATATAAATACAATAAAATTATATCAATGTCCAACGAATGACCACAAGCAAAAAGTAGGTCAATGGACCGCAGTACAAAGACAACATACAACAAGAGTACCAAAAGATCTCCTATATAAAGAGCAAAGAAATAAGAAATAAAGTAAGGAAAACACAATTCAAAAACCAAAATGAGGAAAGTCATGACCCAACCCAGAGGGCCAAGATAATGGTCCACTAACCCTTCCAACACTGTACGAATGCAAAAACCGTGATGGAGAAGAACCCGAGTGGGGGCTAGGGAGACCCAGAGCCTCTCACGTCTGTCGCCCGAGAAACATATGTCGCCGATGACTGGGCGATCTCAACCGCCCGCTAACAAGAGATCCACCCGGTAATGACTCATAGGTCCTTGTGCTAGGAGGATGGTCCTCTAGCCCTACTGATTTGTATATGAGGCAACAATGTGATTAACTTGTCGCTTCGTGCCTCTCGTCGATGTGAGCACCGTAAAAAAATAACGCAATCCGCCGCACAGATCTACTCTAGGATATTGGAGAATCTATGTGCGAAGTCTCGTACCTCCCAGATGTACACAAGGTTAGACATCTGTCCGGTATCGAAAGAAGCTAGATAAGATCCGGATCCCTCCAACAAGCAATGGAACTTCTCCAGCGAATCTCATAGTAAATGGGGGGGCAAGCCAGAAGACGGCGTTCCTCCGACTCAAAGGTTCCCGAGGTGGCACAACCGGCAAATCCCGTCTAACCTGGGCACCCATTGTCGGGCCCCAATCCGCGCTTTTATGAGAACCTACTCTCATCTTACCCATGGAATCCAAAGGTGTATCCAATGGCAAGTTGCAAGGCAACAACAATGAGTCCATTCTCAACAACACATGTCAAAATGAAAGCCATTCAACGTAACCTAAGTCCCGAGGGTTTATTGAAACAACCGTGACATATTTCCCCACACTGTCCTCAGATGATTTCATTCATCTCTTGTTTGGTTGGTAGGAGGTGGCCTTGGTGAAAAAAAAAATACTTGAATGGAGTGAGCCGGTCTATTTTGATACCAACCGGAAGCAAGGAGATCCGAGACTCCACCATACCAACATCTGGATCGAGCCGAAGGACCGCCAAGCAGGCTGCAATGGACTCCATGGTAGCGGCTGCGATGGATATCGGTCTCACTTCCTTCACGATTCAAGGAAACCCAACACGTGAAGAAGAGATGACCCCAAATATCATCTCAAAGCGAAAGGGTGAGTTGCAAACTCGCAAGAATGATGGGCCGAGGAACCGTTCGCTTGCACCGAATGATGCGACGAAGAAGGGTGATTTGCACTCTCTCTCAGAAGACCAATCGGACTCTAGTAAGCTAGGACCCCAAACCTTCCAACCATATAAAATCGTGGGTCGAACAATATTTATCCATCAAGACATCCCATCGAGCATGTCCCGAAAATGATTTCGAAAACATTGTCTCCCGAGAAGGCCAAGGATCCACAGCCCTTGCTGGGATCCGAGGTCAGGAGTGTGCCGCAAGCTAGGATGAACCCTGAATAGTACCCCAGAGAGCAGCAGTATGAGCCGGTGATCTCAATCTCTCCGAAAGAAATGGAGGTCACGTAGGAATTTCTTCGACGTGTTGAAGATCATAAACTCATTTTACCTAGGTTAACCATCAAATCAGTCGAAGATCACTAAAAGGGTTGCATCCAACCGCTTCCAATCCGTCGTGGATGAAGGAAGAACCCATTGGTCTACAAACAACAAGATAGAAATCAAGACCTAATGTAGAAGGCAACCATCACCGTCCCGGATGTGTTCACACAAGAAGGACTCGAGCTCCTCAATATAGATCCCAAATAGTAAAAGGCCAAGGGACAACCTTGTTTTACCCCAATAGTACTGATAAAATTCGATAGCCCATGTACTGTGGTAGATGACCAAGGACCGACTCATATAAGAAGGATACGTATGAGGCCCTCCAGATGCCAATATCTCTCCGAGTCTCCGGAATAATGCTTCTCTAGGGACCGAGTCAAAAGCTTTTCGAAAGTATACAAACAACAACAGACTTCGAAGAGCGACGTTGCACCCTCAATGATGGCCCTGGGGCGTAAGGATGTGGTCAATAATTCGGTGCTCAGTCGAAACCACTGCCCTCTAGCTCTAATTTGCTTTCCGCTCACGCTCCTTGGAGATTTGGAGGTGGAGGATGTAGCATATAGTTTGGAGAATGTGGCCCACCATGATAGTCCTAGCAATTGTTGGGATCCGAGCCAGGGCCCCGATTTGTGTATCAGTATGATGTGCCGAGACCATGTTGATGGGAAATCCTGATATAGACTACATGTCAGAAGTAGATCAACCAAGTAGGGGAAACTGTGAGGCATCACATCAGCGTTTAAAGAACTCGCCTAAAACCATCCTCATCTCGCTTTGCCGTTGTTCATCACCCAAATGCCCTCTCGATGTCACTATCATAGAATACGCCAAACCTAAAGAGGGAGAGGTCACCTAAATTCAGTTGCCCTAGGATGCTCAGGAGGCCGGACACATGGGAGAACATGGACCGGGGGTTAAGGCTCTGAGGGGAGGGGAGAGTGGCGGGGGAGGACAAGACGCTAGAAGTGTCTAGGGGAGTGAGCAAGAGGCACAAGTCACGGCTTCTCTCTAGGAGACAAAGAGACGCTTGCGACGAGGAGGCAACGATGTGAGGCTTTGATGTTAGTAGAGGGGTGAGTATGGACGAATGCATGTCAAGCCGCAGCTTTGCATTCTCATCATACCATCGATTCATAGGGCAAGATATTTGGGTTTATGCGAGGCGGAAGTGGGACGAAGAGAGTGGGGGTAGGGACTTAAGGCGGCAGATCCAAAATGATCGATGAGAGACGCCTGAACTTGGTCACGCTGATTAAAGAAAGGAGAATTGGTCCAAGGAGGGGCATATCCGGCGAAGGTGGGAAGAGAAGATGTTTGGGTCACCCTCATCAAAACGAAGTAGTTGTGGGGCTCGGGGGGAGGGAAGGCAGAATAGGGAGGTTGTCGTTCGAAGAGAGAAAGAAAGAAGAGCATGGTCACTAAGGGGATGAAACAAAAAAGTGATGAATGAAGGGGAGGGAGGTTCTGTTAGAGAGGACATAATCAACAACGCTTGCTCCTCCACCATGAGGCCGCCAGTGCCGGGAGTTTGTAAAACGCTTGAGGTCATTAAGAATCAAAACCCCGAGATTCACCCAAATGTAAAAATATGTCGACCTGTAAAGGTATGGGGCCCCAACGCATCATCGTAAAACCTATGAAATCCCCACTAACTTTGGATCGATCTCCTGATGCGTACACGTCCTCAAATCGATTCTCGATGGGATTCAGAGGGCTCAGTGCGGGAGTTGAAGTCACCCAGAAGAATAACCTCCCAACCGTCGAGTACCCACAAGTTGCAACATACAACCGAAAGAAGGGGTCCCCCGTCGCTGTGCCCATCATGAATGGCATATGATGAAGAAGCGGGAGGGAAGTAACAAATAGCGTATAAAATGTCCTGTGAGAGCAGGAGACCCTCGTACCCAAACCCACATAGACCTCGCAAACTCATCTCGCAACCACCAAAGAAATCCTCGCTTCCGAAAGGAATCTCTCGATGAAGAAAGCAACTCCCGAACCTCTAATACCACGGCACCCCTCGTCTCCGTCTACAAGTTGAGAACTTGAGGAATCGAATGTTCAAAGAGGCCCAACAGTGATCTCATGCGCTTCTGGGATGAATAAGATATCTCGATGGGCCGAAGGACACCATAGACCCGCGATGCCCAAAGACCCATTCCCATTCCAACAACTAATGGAAATGGATGCCCTCGTTGCCTCCCAATGAGCTTGTCATTTGGAGGACCCGGAACGGGCCTTCCACCCAGTGAAAAGTGTCTCAAAATCACCGCTTTGAGGTTCCCGCCACCACCATTTCCCCGCCCGACGTGCCGCCGTAACCAACTCCTAGAAAGGTCAGAGCTCACCACCCAGCACGCAGCGAGATCTTCATCAAGGAAGACCCCTTACTAGAAGTGAGAATAGCGTCGCTAGCTTTAAGAGCCCGAGGCTGGGTGACCAACCGCCAACCCGAACCAGAGAAAGATAGCGAATCCACCCAAGCCAAGCTCTATCAAGGGTCACATCCCGGTGATTCAGTTTTCTATCGAGGAATAGGGTCCCAACCACCATGGGGCTCTCGAGGATGTGAGAGGGAAAGGAAGCTCTAAACTTGGAGGTTCAATTCTCGCACTCATTCATTCCTCCATGAGTTTGATTGTACCACCGCTTCAATCGCGGCTAGAGGGGGAGCAGTGGGGGTATCTTCCTCTAGCAACCCGTGCCCATGAGTTGATGTGTGTTTTTTGTTTCTTGTTTAAAGGCGTTTATTTGTTTTTATCTCTCCTCGTTTGTTTTTCGCATCGAGAAGTTCGCCGTGTAGAGTGTCATTAGAGGGGTGGTGGTCAACCGTTGGTCCTTGCCGTCCCTCGAATACTTCAAGAACCATTCTCGCCCTCCATTACAACCACTTTGAGCCTCGAGTTCATAAACCTTCTTTTTTAGTGCTTGATTTAGAGATCCAAGGGTTTCCAACATCTCTAAATAGTTCTCAAAGCTCCAAGAAACAAGACCAATCCATAATCAGTACAAAGGTGACGGTTCTCGACAAGATTTGAAATAAGTCTTCGACACCTATATCTATGTTTGTGTAGGAGGTCCTGCGTCTGCCACCGCGGTTGATCCCGTTGTCGGGTTAGTGCCCGGGATCCAAACATCATGGTTTGCATCTCCATATGGTTAAGTTCGTTCTTAATGACACCTGTGAGAGGCACCTTGAGGGAAAAATCAAGAATTGGACTCGTGCAATCAAGGTTGCCGTGAGGGTTTTGTTTCACAGAAAAGCCCTACAATCAACACTTCGAGGGCATAGGTTTAGTGGAATAGGTTTGCTTCTCAAAACCTCGTGAAATAAGAATGATGAACACCTCATCTTCAACAGGAAAAGGTGATTAGGCGATTAGCTATCGGTCGTCGGAAAGGCTCTTCAATTTCCGTAGCACCTCCGTAGCAAGAATCCTTGAGTCTTCAAATATTTTTCAAGAATATCATTTTCAATGATTTCATTAAAAGAGACTACGTCCATTGTTCGACTTCTTTTTGCTACTTCAAGAATTCAAGAATTCAAGAATTTCTCCTATTTGGCAGAAAGAATTCAAGAAATTAAGATCTAACGAGAAAGAAAAGCAGAGGAAGCTCAAGCAGTTTAAAGGCTGCTGATGCAAAAATGACAAAGCGTTCATAATCCGTTACTTCAAGAATTCAATAATTTCTCTCGGATGTACGTCGACGAGAAATTTCCAAAGAACAACATCAAAATATCAAATATCAATGGACCTACCCTGTCTTCACAAACGGATTCACAGAGACAAATTCCTTCGAATTTGACGGTGAAAATTGTGGCAAAGACTCAATAACCGTGGTGTCCGTAAGCTCATTGCTGTCCTGTTTCCTGCTGTTCTAGCAGAGAGGAACTTAATCCTTTAACTACGTACGATATTCATCTAATTACGCCTTCTCGCCGCTTTGTACTTCTTTAGTCTTTTCATTCTTCAATCTATGGTGTAGTTGCCTTTATGTCTACAAGGAAGCGCCTTTCATGGAGTTGCTTATGGAGAAATTTTAGGAATAACGTTCTAGTCTTTTCAGCAGCTCAAACAATTACATAATATGATCGATTTTCAAAAGAAGCCTTTGTCTTTCAAGAAGTTCAAATAATTGAATAAATAGGAGATCAACTCTTTTCATTCCGTGTTCAAAGAATTAAATATAGCGCATCAACTTTCCAAAGAACCTTCAACTATGTTGTAGTTGCCTTTTCATTCTTTCATGAGTTGCTTATGGAGAAATTGCCTTTTCCTGCTCGAATTGTCGGGTTTCGTCAAAGATGCATTGCAAAGTGCGAATTTGATTGAACTTGCAAGCAATCAAGAAACTTCAATTTAATGCATTTAACTTAGACACAATTTACAAATAACAAGATTCTAGGCTTTAACCAAACGGAAAAGGAATTCAAAATTCAAGTTATCAATAGTAACTCAATTTCACATACTTAATTTCCAGCCTAAGCTGCCTAGTAGCAGAAGTGGCGGTTCGTGAAATTAATGTTCAGTTCCCGATAGTAAAACGAGGGTTTCGGCTTGCATAATCGATTTTTAAGTTCATGATTATGAGAACGATCTTTGAATTTGAAAATATTGAGATTTTAATGATATAAAGATTAGCAAGATCGTCACCTCAATTTTGAATCGTGGCAAGAGCGGAAGGAAGTTGTGACCAAGAACCATAACGAATTAATAGTATTTGCAAGATGACGAGGCTCGTATATTGACTTGGTAAAGCTATAAAAATGAAGCATGAGTTTTTAGTAATTCCAAAATGCCTGTTCTTCCATTTTGAAGAAACCATGAATTCGCATATCAAGGAAACTAAAATGAATTTCATTAACATATGAGCCTCATCATCAACCTAATGGACCCAAGAGAGAGTCTTATTCGAAGCTTGTACCACCAAATGTCAAAGAACATTATGAAGAAACCATGAATTTGCATATCAAGAAACTAAAATGAATTTTCATGAACATATGGGCCTCTTTATCAACCTAATGGAGACCCATAGAGAGTCTTATTCGAGTTTTGGGGGTCACCCAAAATTCTCGTTGTTATTCCACTATGAAGAAAATACGAATTTGCATATCAAGGAAAACTAAAATGAAATTTTATGAACATATGAGCCTCATCATCAACGTAATGGATACTCATAGAGTCTTATTCGAGTTTTGGGGGTCACCCAAATGCTCGTTGTTCTTCCATTATGAAGAAACCATGAATTTTCATATCAATGAAACAAAATGAATTTCATGAACATATGAGCGCCCAACATCAACCCAATACCCGTAGAGAGTCTGTCTGAGCGGGGGTCACCCAAATGCTCGTTGTCTTCCATTATGGTGTCTCATGAATTTGCATATCAAGGAAACTAAAATGACTTTCATGAACATGAGCCTCATCATCAACCTTGTGCATTATAAATCACCTTCATGTAGTGAATGTTTTTTATATTTGGAAATTATCGCTAGTGAGTATGAACTCATATGGGGGATGTGACAAATATGAACCTTTTTCTATAGCTATTGCATTTGAACCATATGAGCTTCATCTTAGTGACCAATAGTTATCATGTTAATTCATAAAGGAGGTATTGAAATTGTGAAAAATAGAGCCAATATATTATAGGTGTTTGGGGGTAGGGAAGGAAATACAGAGATGAAGGGGATACAATGAAATTCAGAACTACAGGATAACTATTGGAAATGGTGGTTATTTTTATAAGAGAAATGTATTAAAAGGAGTCCAACAAAAAGGATTTTCAGAGGATGTTATCAATATCTATAGATATTAGACATACTCTTTAATATCACATGTGAATGCACACTATGTCATAGGTTTATTGAGTTCAACCTTTGTGATTTGAATAATTGAGAAATTTTGTGTAATTTTAAACTGCAACAATTTTATCGACGTTGAACTGCTAAGGATTTTGATTTTGATTGGTTCAGTGTAAATAATCTATAAACTATTTGAATTTGAATGGGGGTGGTTATGTACTGCAACTAATCTATGAAAGAACTATTTGATTTTGAATATCTAGTTATAAGTTGTCAACAAGGATAAGGTTATACCATGTGGTTCATAAATCAAAGTATGTCCTCTTATTAATTTTCTCCGCTTTCTGCATAAAATTCACCACATAGCAAAACCTCAACATGTGAAGGGGAGAACTAACAAAATCACTCTAGATAATCCCAATGAATATATAGAAGCATTAGAAAAAAGGGGAAAATAGAGAAGAAAATTTCAAATATAGTTAGAGGCAATGTTTGATAACAAACTTAGATTGTTCTAAGACAAGATAGAGAAGAAGACATACTTCACCAAATTTAAAATGGAGGCTAGATTACAAAAATGGTTATCAGAATCAATGAACCTAATATTGAGAATTCGAAGAAAATCACAACTTAAGAAACATGATTAACAACTAAATGAAAAATTAACTAATAACCCTAAGTAGTATGGAAAATAATTTGATATGAAACTTAAAAGAGGAAATGAATATGCTAATTGATTTGGATCATGATCATAACAAAAGACCTAAATCTCATAACGAAGCTAGTGTAAAAGAGTAGAATGATGATGATAACAACAAGAAAAGAAGAAACTAAAAAATAAGTCACCAATCGAAATGTTTATTCCCATGAAGCAGGTAACATATAATATATACTTAGGTGCACAAATTAAGTGCATAAAGTACCATTTTTTTGTCATAAATTCAAAATAAAAAATTATGTCTTCCAAAGAAAATACTTCATCTTCTCGCATCTTAACATTGAAAATTGTGTCCATTGTAATGATCCTCATACATACACTAATTATTTTTAGTAAACAACATATTATTTGTTCATAACATTTCTTCTATGCTTAAAACATCCCTGATTACGAATGACGAAACCGGACATTTTTAAAGACTATACCACTGTCCTACCTCTAATAAAATTTAGAACACTGAGATTTTCTATTCTAATTTGTGAACTTCACATAAATGATTTGTTTTTCCTCCAAGTTATATCCTTTTGTAAAAAGGGTTTTATGATTAACATAACCGATTTGCATAAAAACAACTGTAGCTTGTTGACAATGTTGGACCCGCCAACATTCAAGGGATATGTTATGCCTTTGTTTTATCTTGCTTTATATCACCTTTTACTTGAAATCCCTCATGATTTTGTTTGGTTTGAATGGTTATTGTCGTGGTTTTGTGCATTCTCGAAGACAATAGAGTAAGTATTTACTATTTTCCATGATTCCTTTGTTTTAATCATATTTAAACATTAAAACAATCATTAATAACAGTTTGTGTGTTTGCGCGATTAAAACTGAGTTGATTATATTTTTATGCATATGCCAACAAGCCTTCATCCTGCTTTCACCTCCCTGTACTATGCAAAAAATTCTTGTACCAATTGGGATTCCTACACTAGTTTACTATGGGATTCCCACACTCTGAAGAGTTTCTACACCACACATCAAATTCATGCACCACACATCAAATTCCTGCACCACACTCACGTTCCTGCACTGGAGTCAAGGAATTCTTAGACTACTTTAATTATTCAAATCTAGAGGACATTACTTAGCTGACAATTTGAATAGAAGTTTGAGAATATTTTGGGAAGTAATTGTTGGTCAAAATTGCACTTAGTTCACTAGCAACCTTAGACTGAGAAAACATGGGGCATTTACCAAAAAAATCCCTCATGTACCAGATTAAGCTCCTCTATTCGACATCCAATTGCACCAAAACTAAATCCGATATTATCCATGGAAAACTGTTATGATTTGTAATATGTTCCTTATGTATTTTGATTGGCTTGTTAATAGCCATATTTGTAATTTCAATATCTACAATAATAAACTCAAAATATCTCTTGGAGCCAGGAAGAAGGGGAGGAGACAATCCCAATGTAGCATTACGCAAGGATAGTTAATCTGCAGATCGCTCTCTTTGTTTGTTGGAGTTTGATCTTTTCATGCACCATGTAAAGACTGAGATTTCAAAGATTAATCAAGGCATTTCAAGCTATTTTATGTTAAATTATTTTATGCGTTTTATGATTATATTCTTTGTGTGAACTAGATCATTGACAGAGGGTGCACACTAGTTGGGTTGGACTCCAGACTAGCTCGACACCACTCTGAATTTTTAAGGATTAGTTTGGATTGTGTTTAATTTTTCATTTACTCTGTGGGAAGTGTGTGTAATATCAAATCATCATATTAATATATTTTCAGTCTCTTTCCTTCTTTAAAATTTATGTCATCTGATTTGTTGTGCGAATGCGATATTGGAAAGTTGTTCTTGTAATTTAAAAATATTTATTTATATCGAATATTAGATCAGATTGTGTTTCATGGTATGTCCCTCCAGTTGTTATGTATTCACAGCACCAGCTTATGCTTTGATACCCTACCTCTACAAGCTTTGAATGAGTAATTAAAATCTTTTAAATTGGTTTAGATCCGACGCAGGCCACATATTACTTAGGAGTAGAGGCCACATATATATTTATATCATTTGAAATTGTGATTCTTGTATACTACAGAGTCAACATTGATGAAAGGAAACTACATCATGTTTGAGATCGATAATGTTTCTCCCACATTGTAGTTGCCATCAGACTTTTGGTCATCTTCCCAAGCAAGATTTATTTTTTTTACAGAGGGACAAAGAAGGTGAGAGGATTTATATTAGATCAATTTATTTCGTAGATTTGTTTACACATTAAATTTAATTGCCAAATTTTAATTTATTGAAAAGGATTTTGTTACACAGAGATAGATGAGGCATAATTAGTGTAGACTTGTTATGAGGTTTTTGTGCTTCTCTTTCTTAATTTTCTTTGCACAAAGAATGATTTTGAATTTATTTTGAATTTCTTTCAACATTTATAGTCTTCCTTTTCGATGTTTTTCAGGCATTGATTGGTTTCTAGTCAAAAAATAGTTAGGATTTACCCTCTGTTTTCCAATAATTAGGATTTCCTTTCACAATTGCTAATAGTACACGTTTGCCTTTTATTTTTCAAATGTTTGATTGAAGCTTGTTTTCAATTTTCGGGATTGGTATTTTCTCAAGTTTCCTTCAAAGTGCAAGATTCAATTTAATTTGTTGAGAATAATGCGCAAGTTAGACTAGAATTTGATTTGCAAGTTGCCAGGGGCTCTCTCTCACATTTCCAGTGTTCCACCTTGATGTTCATGAACTCACGAATTGACAATTAAATGTTGTTCCATCACTATGAATTATATTATTTCCAATGGGATCTCCCCAATATCAAGTACCAATTAGACCTCACACCATTTGGTGTAGGATTCCCATTTGGAATATGGCCCGGTTGTTGAATTCGTGGGTTTTTTTGATGTTATTTGGCTGCAATAATGCACATAGTGGTGTAATCATGACTTTGGTGAACAAGTGTGTGACTCTGGAGAGGGTCAAGTGCAATGTATGAAAGGTTATAACACATGAGGGTAAAATGGGTGAGCTCATTTGAAGCCTATAATAGTACGCAACTTCAAAGGAACACACGAGCATAAAGACATCACGATTCAGTCTACAAAATAGTTCACACGTTAACCATGATACAAATAAACAATATCACATATTCAACAAGATTCATACTAATGCAAACAAAAGAGTTCCTAAGCATTAGCGTAAGTTAAATAGCATTTATTTCAAACATAACAAGAATAGTCCTAATATACTCACAACATATGCATGAAAATGTGTCGACTCTAAGCTTTTATTAAAGTGAAAGTTCCAAGCATACATATACCATTGAAGATCCACTAGCCCCTATAGTGGAACATGAATTCTACACCTGCTTCTCAAAAGAAAGATACTCCCTCTATGCTACAGAGAAGCCAAGGCTCTCAACAAACTCCCAAGCTCTTGATCTTAAGCTAAAAGCCTAGCCAAAATCTTGGCCCCCAAAATCTCTTTACATGAGTTATGAGGATATATTTACAGCAAAAGGGGTGACTATTCATCTCCCTTTTATGACTCTTGTACTTCCCTCATGACTCTTCAACTTCCTTACAAAATGACTCTTCACATTCCACAATTGACACCTAGAATTCCACTTACAAATTAATTACAAAAGAATATTACAATATACTCGTACCCATATAAGACAAAATTGGGTAGAGCCAACTAGACAACCTAATAAGAAAAAATGAGTCAAGCTTGAGTTTGGGAAAACTCCAACTCAACAACTTCGACTTGTAGGTTCTCAATAACTTAACGGTGCCAATACTTTTACTGCGTGATGAATTCCCCAAATTGTGCGATGGAATTCGACTGAAATGGAATCCAGGTACATTGATTTGGAACTTGTATGAATTTACTTATTTAGCAGGAGAATCATGGTATTTCTTTGGACAGTGCAACCAATGTATTTTTCATGTTCTTCCTGCTCACCTCCAGGTATTCCTTGGTGGTGATCTGTCTTGGCTGGTCCAAGTATTCTTCTACCTTATTCCTGACCTGATTCCTGCTTTTGGCTTAAGTGAGTGAGCCAACTGTTGGGATATTGTGAATTTTCACCATGAAATCCATGTTGTTTTACAATCATGCATATGAGGCTTGGATATTGGCGATAAATGTGGTGAGTTTTTTGTTGCTATGAATGATCATCTGCACTTGTGCTTTCTCCAATTCTTCATATTGCCTTGTTTCTTCCCTAATTTGGGCGGTGCCCCTTTGTATTGCATTGAATATTCATGCATGACATTGATGGCTATATGGACAACCTTAAGAGCTTTAGCACGATGATTAAACTTTTGTTGCATGTCATTCAAGTGTACAACTGCCTTATACACTGACAAGTTAATCATACAAGCTCTGCATAATTTCTCCAAATGTCGATACTTCTCCAAGTGTGGTAGACTTCAGTTCTTCCAGATAAAATTACATGGAAGTTGTGTTTTCAACCTCTACTTAGATTTGTTCAGCTTCTTTCCTCACAACCTATAAGTTCTTTTCCAATTGTTTGTTCTCAGCCATCATATACTTAGCATTTTATATTGTAGCGCCTGCAAAAGCCAAGTTGGTTGTGGCGATGGAATTCAGATTCCTTCTAGTGTATGTCACAATCACCCTTTCTTTGATGAATGTAGGAGATGTGAGGTTGTCAGGAAAAAATTTCTTCCTTTCTTAAACAATATTCTTATGAATTTGGTCATAAGTCAAATTGTACGTGTCCATAACCCTCGTCAAGAGGAACAATTTTCTCTTCCTTGCTTGGAGCTTGCTTTGCTACTGGAGGAGGGCGAGACTAAATGGTGACCTGCTAAGTGTTTGACATCAGACCAGCATCTTGATTCAACGACTCTAGTCCCACCTCCATCTCTTGAATCACAATTAACTCCTGAATTTCCTAAGCGACCTCCTTGTCCTGCAACCATTCACTCTCCTCTTCTAGTAGTCGTTTCTGCCCTTGTTCCTTGGCTTGTTTCCGTGTGGCTTCTTATTCTTCCACTCTTCACCTTTATTCTTACTATTCTTTATTATGCCCTTCCTCCTATAATTTCCTCTGCGCTTGTTCTTCCCTCTAATTTTTTTCTTCTTCCTTGATTTTTTGTTTCCTCGTCTTCTCTGCTGCTATGGCCACTTTCAGAATGGTTGGGTCCACTTTCGTCTTGCAGCTTTTCTCTCCCCCTAGGCTATATGAAAAAATCATCTTCCTTTTTTCGCGCAATGGGTTGCACCTTTCCATGGGTACTTCCTTTGGAGTGACTTCTTTCTGTGGACTAACCTGTGAAGTTCCAGTGAAGCTGACTAATTCACGGGACTTGGAGGCATTATAACAATTCTTCCATACTTCCTCATCAGGTCTATGATAGGTCCCACTTAGCCACTGAAAATGAATCATCTCACAATGGTCTTTGCAAACATCCCTTGGATCTTATAGATTTAATTCCAAACAACCGAATGAAATTTTTCTATCTCCTTTCCTTCGGTATTTGCGACTTTAAAATTCTTGATTTTGTACAATCTGATCTCCATAGGAAGAGAGGGCCAAGATGCTTTCTTCTTACTATGAAAATTTTTTGACAACACTATGGAGAGATGGTACATATCTTCTTATATGATGAATTTATCGGTGGCATGCCTCGATAGAAGATGCAAAGTCTTCTATCCACTGAACATTCTAAGGAAAGGGCCATCCGGTGAGGAAAACTAATCTAATATCTCTGACACTACTTCCATTTTCCCATGTGACATGTAAGGTGGATCTTCCTCAAAGATAAACTTGTATAAAAAAATGAGGAAGTGATCAGTCAGTGTTTCCATTACTCCTTTGTGGCTACACTCTGAAATAAGCTTGCAGTAGATGTGCACAACAGTCACTTGTGGTATCCAAGTATAATTCATGTCATGGAATGAATTGTGAGCCCATATTACATCCAATAGTGTTGGCTTGAGGGGTCTTGACCCAGGTTGAGAGTTAATCTTAACCAACAAAACCCTCTTACTATTGGCCCTTTTGGAAGTGACCTACTTGCGCAAGTCAAAGTCTCACCCAAAGCAGTATGGGGGGGTGATGGAACTAGGTTTCGACACCCTGAGAGAGAATAAAATGATGTGGGTGTCCACAGATCTATAATAATAGAAGACTGTCCTTCACAACAGAAACCCTAACCAGAAACAAATCTAGGTCAGCTTACACGGGCTACCCTGTGTGCACATAGATAACGTCTTCGCAATCCCTTCAACAGTCTTAGTAAATTGATATTCAGGTCTTACTGTAGTATATCTAAGCATCTAACATTCATTTTAAGAATTAAAAGAGGTACACAACTGATCAATCACAAATAACATAAATCATAAGAAAACATACTACAAAAACATATCACAGATGCATTTCGTACTCATAGTTATCCAAAACACTTCTTTATTCATTGACAGTCATAAAACCCTTTACACTTCTTCAGTTCCACCCGCACACACAGCCCGTGGGGTCTGCACATAGCCGGACTATGGTCTCCGCACACACAACCAGCAGGAGCCTTTTAGATGCTACAGATTCACTTCACAGCTTAGAACATATCATAATCTTATAAAACTGCCTTTTTACTATCTTATCCGACTCGATCTAGACTCCTATTTATATCTTAGTCTATGCGTATACTAAGGTCTGCAAATTATGGTTTGTGACTCCTAGTTTTACCCTTTAGCACATTAAAACTCATGAAGGGGCTTTGACCCACCCCAAAGCCCCTTGACTGTGCATTTCTTAGCGTCATGACTCAAAAATTAAAAAAAAAAATACTTATTAATTACCCAAACATGCGGTCCTAAGGAACCCTACTCCAATAGTCCCCCAACACAATCTTGTGACTCGTCCTGAGTCACAGAGCTATTGGGGTCTTCATCTTTGTCTTTAATTCTTCGATGGTAGCAATGAAGGGCACAAGGATGCTCACGCTTTGATCGGATGCACTTTGCATTGTATCCACCAATTTCTAAGAAGTCAGCCCTTCTGTGGCAAGATTGATACTATGATATGTTTGGTTTAAGTTCTTCACAACAACATCCAAATCTTGTGATAGCTTCATCACTTCGTCTACCCACAGCTTCATATGGTCTATCATAATGTGCTTCTTTCTTCGCAGGTCCTCAAATTCATCGCACAATATCTGACTTGTTTGAAACTGGGCCATCCACTGAGCAAGTACAAATGTAGGTAGTGCCTCTTGAAGGTCATCAAATGCCTACTCCTTGGCATGCAGTTCCTGCGAAATATTCTAGAAAAGGAGGTCTGTCTACACAAATGTCCATAGGCCCATAATGGTCTCCAGTAGCTTAGTTCCCTTGTCAACTGTTGCGAAAATACTTGTTGAAGCTTCTTTGACCAAGGCCGCACACTGCACTCACACTTCTGGTGGAGTTTCTGGTTGAAGCTTGGCCTGCAACTCCGTGATCTATTGCTCAAAGTCTACCTTAACTACCTGCACTTCGGATTTGGAGGCCTTCAAAGCTGCTACAAGACCTTCGACTTTGGCTTGCGGCGTGGCTGAAGCAGGAATGGCAGCCTCTAGCAGGTCACCACAAATTCTATCTATTAGAGTCTCTAATTCTATGCACTATGTTATTGGTGCCTAGGCCTGGAGAGACTCTTCTGTTTTTGTCGCAATCTTCTACTCAGCTTCAGTCACTTGCTAGTGCACGTGCACCTCCCAGCACTACAACTCATTTGTAATGATTGCTTGTATGGCATGTAGCTTACCACTAGGCAGCATTGACAAATCTATTCCAACTTCTGGGCAGGTTTTCACTTGCGTGCACAATTCGGATTGCTCCATCATGGCTGCTGCTCCAAGGAAGGGGCAGATCTTGCTTTCTGAAGTGCTGAGGATCATCCTGGTGCTCTAGCTCGGTTGAATCAACCTCACTTGATTCACACTTGCTTGAATGTTATCGGTTTTCAACTACAACACCTGTAATCCTGTCTGCAATGATTCTACGATAGCCTTGTACTTCTCTTCTAGCACAGTCCACCTATCTTCAGAAACAGATGCTATCATATCTGTGATATTATCCAGGTCATCTTTATTTAGTGTAACATCTTCTGTCCCTCCGACCTTCGAACCTTTCCTCTTCTTGCGCGGGCACTTTGGGTTTTTTGTGCCGCACTTAGTACCTATGGGAGACTCAACCCCAGTGCCATCGAGACCATCTGTTCCTTCAAGATCCAACTCGACTTCTACATCAAGTCTTGCTTGGTGACTTTCTTACCCTCCTTTTCTACATCCTTCTCTGTGTCTTTTTCGGTGCGCTTCTTGGTTTCTTTTCCCTTTCCTCCTTTTCTGGACGTTGAGGCTGTGATGGGCTAGGTGTAACCAAGCCCAACCTTCCATGCTTTTGGTCAGGTCGCAATGACCTAGTCAATCTCTGCCACTGTGACCATATACGGAATATTGTACCACACGATCTCATGGCGTAACCGGATCTGCATATGGTGCATGGTGACTTGAAAATATGCAATAGCTCTATATTTTTCGTAAGCAGTACGGGATAACCGGGGTTGTGAATGTATAGCCATTACCAAAGCGCCCTCGAACAAGACCCAAAAGATATTATTGTCTTTTAATCTCTTCTGGTCTAGTGAATCCCACAGATTGGTGTAGCGCACCACTTTGCAAACACCAGGTTCCACCCTGGGAGAACTGCACCCTCTGGCATCTCCCATGCCACCAAAGTAATTAACAAAATTAACCACAAATAATAAAACTTCTTCCCTTCAACCTACACCTCACGCACATTTTCCAAAAACTCATGGCAGAGGTACTAGGACCAGTTGTAGCTCACCCCCTTCTCGCACTGTCTCTCTAGCATGATGACATGCGCAGGAACTACCTTAGGGATGTACTTGCACCTCAGCTTACAACCTAGAACGAAGGTTCCTAGGTGTACTGCCAAGTCTTTGAGTGATTTTACCAGGAATCCCCTGGAGTCTCGTCTTACCTTGGAATCTTTCTTAACCCGGGAAGCTACCTTCAGCTCCCAGGTCTTTCCATACTGGGCCATGGGATGGGGCACCTTCTTGGGCAGGTCGGTGATTCAATGGATCAGTACGACATCAATTTGAATTTTGTTCTGGATCCACAGACACCCATCATGCACTAGTGCTATCAGGTGGCGCACGCAGACAGTGATGATGGGGTACCTTTCGAAGTGAGGGATCCTTAGCAACTTGAGAATCCTTGCATTGCTCAGCATGCGTGCCCATGGCATCAATTCTACCTTCACAACATCATCATAAAAACACGCGCTCCGAATAGTATTCAAGTGCCAACTCGGGGAACGTCTCCTCGTTCGCCAGGTCATAATCATCGAACTTCACCAGGTAGATTTTTTCAAACATATCGCCTTGAAATGGGATTGCCTGTGCAATCAATGGCATCTGTAGGGAGTCGCGCACCACATCTACATCCTTCAGAACTCGCGCAGAGGGTTTGTGCGGCTTGACATACTTCGAGCTCCGTAAAATTGGCTCAACGAATGCAACCTCCTCAGTGGCGCTCATGGGTCTCTTAATCAGGTCACCCATAGGAGACCTACCCTTTGTTGCTTGGCGCAGGGACATAACATGTCTGGGGGATGTCCTTGGCTTGGAGCTTGAGCCCTTAGTCACCTTAATTTTTCCTTTGGCAAGTGTCGAAACTACTTCTTTCACCTTAGGGATAAATTCATGAACATCATCAGATCCAGGCTCCGTAGACACTATGAGCGGCATAGAGTGTTATCCAGATGGCATGTTCTTAGTGTTTGTGGGCATCATCCTTGGTTTTAAAATGAACTCGAGGTTACTTATGTCAGATGTGGGGGTCTCACAGCCAGACATACAATATGCACAGATAAATTCAAAGCGCAATATACTCATAAAACAAAGGAATAGAATATGACCCGCATCCTTCCTTTTATAGGCGATCCATGGTAAAAACGGTCTGAACTTCATTAATTGGGTGCCTTCAAAGTAGGAATAGGATCATCATAACTAATATGTAATACCATATGAATGATAGTATGATTTCACATCAGGCAGTTGGTTGACCCTCCCCAAAGCCCCTTGACTATGCATTGCTTAGCTTCATGACTCAAAAATACAAAAAATACTTATTAATTACCCAAACATGTGGTCCTAAGGAACCCTGCTCCAACAGTCCCCCAACACAATCTTGTGACTTGTCCTGAGTCACAAAGGTACTGAAGTCTTCATCTTTGTCTTCAATTCTTCGATGGTATAAATGAAGGGCACAAGGACGCTCATGCTTTGATCGGCTGCACTCTGTGTTGTATCCACCAATATCTGAGAAGTTAGCCCTTCTGTGGCAAGATTGATACTATGATATGTTTGGTTTAAGTTCTTCACAACAACATCCAGATCTTGTGACAGTTTCATTGCTTCGTCTGCCCAGCTTCATATGGTCTATCATAATGTGCTTCTTTCTTCACAGGTCCTCAACTTCATTGCGCAATATCTGACTTGTTTGAAACTGGGCCATCCGTTGAGCAATTACAAATGTAGGCAGTGCCTCTTGAAGGTCATAAAACACCTACTCTTTGGCGCGCAGTTCCTGCGAAATATTCTAGAAAAGGGGGTCTGTCTGCACGGATGTCCATAGGCCCATAGTGGTCTCCAGTAGCTCGGTTCCCTTGTCAACTGTTGTGACAATACTTTTTGAAGCTTCTTTGACCAAGGACGCACACTGCACTCACACTTCTGGTGGAGTTTCTGGTTGAAGCTTGGCCTGCAACTCCGTGATCTATTGCTCAAAGTCTACCTTAACGACCTGCACTTCGGATTTGGAGGCCTTCAAAGCTGCTACAAGACCTTCGACTCTGGCTTGCGGCGCGACTGAAGCAGGAATGGCAGCCTCTAGCAGGTCACCACAAATTCTATCAATTAGAGTCTCTAATTCCGCGCACTGTGTTATTGGTGCCTGGGCCTGGAGAGACTTTTCTATTTTTGTCGCGATCTTCTACTTAGCTTCAGTCAGTTGCTAGTGCAGGTGCACCTCCCAGCACTGCAACTCATTTGTAATGATTGTTTGTATGGCATGTAGCTTACCACTAGGCAGCATTGACAAATCTATTCCAACTTCTGGGCAGGTTTGCACCAGCATGCGCAATTCTGATTGCTCCATCATGGCTGCTGCTCCAAGGAAGGGGCACATCCTGCTTTCTAAAGTGCTGAGGATCATCCTGGTGCTCTAGCTCAGTTGAATCAGCCTCGCTTGATTCACACTCGCTTGAATGTTGTCGGTTTTCAACTACAACACATGTAATCCTGTATGTAATGATTCTACGGTAGCCTTGTACTTCTCTTCTAGCATGGTCCACCTATCTTCGGAGACAGATGCTATCACATCTACGATATTATCCAGGTCATCTTTATTTAGTGTAACATCTTCTGTCCCTCCGACCTTCAAACCTTTCCTCTTCTTGCACGGGCACTTGGGGGTTTCTGTGCCGCACTTAGTACCTATGGGAGACTCAACCCCAGTGCTATTGAGACCGTCTGTTCCTTCAAGATCCAACTCGACTTCTACATCAGGCTCTTGCTCGGTGTCTTTCTCAGCCTCCTTTTCTGCATCCTTCTCTGTGTATTTTTCGATGCGCTTCTTGGTTTCTTTTCCCTTTCCTCCTTTGCTAGACGTTGAGGCTGTGATGGGCTGGGTGAAGCTGAGCCCAACCTTCCATGCTTCCAGTCAGGTCGCAATGAGCTAGTCAATCTCCGCCTCTGTGACCATATACGGAATATTGTACCACACGATCTGATGGCGCACCCGGATCTGCATATGGTGCACGGTCACTTGAAAATATGCAATAGCTATATATTTTTCGTAAGCAGTTTGGGATAACTGGGGTCGCGAATGTATAGCTACTACCAAAGCGCCCTCGAACAAGACCCAAAAGATATATTTTTTTTTAATCTCTTCTAGTCTAGTGAATCCCACAGATTAGCGTAGTGCGCCCCTTTGCACACACCAGGTTCCACCCTGGGAGAAATGCACCCTCTGGCATCTCACATGCCACCAAAGTAATTAACAAAATTAACCACGAATAATAAAACTTATTCCCTTCAGCATGTGCCTCACGCACTTTCTCCAAACACTCATGGCAGAGGTACTAGGACAAGTTGTAGCTCACCCCCTTCTCGCACTGTCTCTCTAGCGTGATGACATGCGCAGGAATTACCTTAGGGCAGTGCTTGCACCTCAGCTTACAACCTAGAACTAAGGTTCCTAGGTGTACTTCCGACTCTTTGAGTGGTTGTACCAAGAATCCCCTAGAGTCTCGTCCTACCTTGTAATCTTTCTTAACCCACGCAGCTACCTTCAGTTGTTGGGTCTTTCCATACTGGGCCATGGGATGGGGCACCTTCTTGGGCAGGTCGGTGATCTAATGGATCAGCGCAACATCAATTTTAATTTTGTTCTGGATCCACAGAGA
>JAXQQM020075965.1:0-12878 GCA_034641835.2 Pinus albicaulis
GAGTATATCTCAAAATAATTTCTAATTTTCTGAGAAAAATGAAGGTTATTAGAAGAAGGAAAAATAGAACAATCATGGATATGGTAAGAAGTATGCTGAAGGAAAAAAAATTTCCAAATGATTATTGTGCTGAAGTTGTACATTGTGCAACATACATCTTGAATAGATGCCCAACCAAAGTAGTAATGAACAGAGTTCCTAAAGAAGCATGGAGTGGCATAAAACAAGGTGTTACCCACATGAGTGTTTTTCGTTGTGTGGCTTATGCAAAAATTCCAGATCAGCTAAGAAAGAAGTTGGAGAGTAAGGGGAAGATGTGTATTTTTATTGGATACAGTGAGGAATCCAAAGCTTATAGGTTGTATAACCCATCCACCAAGAAATTTATTGTGAGCATATATGTTCAGTTTATTGAAGAAGAAGCTCGGGATGGAAGCATTGAGAAAACAGTCAATGTGAAGAGTTGTTTGTCTCATGATGATGATGAGGAAGAAATGGTTGAAAGGAACACCTCATTAGCAGCACCACCTCCGCCAACACAAGGAAATCAAGGGACACCACAAGAAATAATGAAGACACCCTTGAGAAGTAATTATAGTGCTTCTTCAAGCACACCACAAGGAACAGATTTGAGTGCTTCTTCAAGCACAAGTACACCAAATGAAAGAGGAACCAGATTCAGAAATTTAAATGATATTTATGAGAAAGAGGCAACAAATGAAGGTATTAATTCTTTATTTGCATTATATTGTCATGTTCATGATCCTATTCATTCTAAAGAATCTATAAAATATAAGAAATGGATAGATGCTATGGATAAAGAAATGAATGCAATAGAGAGAAATAAAACATGGGAATTGGTTGATCTCCCAAAAGGTAAGGAAGTCATTGGAGTTAAATGGGTCTACAAGATCAAAAGTAACATTGAAGGTAAGATTGAAAGTCACAAGGCCATACTTGTTGTCAAAGGCTATAAGCAGCAACATGGAAGAGATTATGAAAAAAAAATTTCACCGATTGCAAGAATGGAAACAATGAGAGCAGTGTTGTCCATAGCAACACAACAAAAGTGGAAGGTTTAACAAATGGATTTGAAATCAACATTCCTAAATGGAGTATTGATGGAAGAGGTTCATGTTGAACAACCTCTAGGCTATGAGAAAAAGGGCCAAGAGCACAAAGTTTGCAGATTGAAGAAAGCTCTTTATGGGATGAAACAAGCACCAAGAGTATGGTATAGTAGGATAGATTCCTATCTACTGGAGAATGGGTTTGAAAAATTTGAAGGAGAACCTGCATTATACATCAAGGAGAAAAATGGTAAGATGCTCATTATTGTTTTGTATGTTGATGATGTGATATTCATAGGTAATGATGATTACCTCATTCAAAATTTTAAAACAGTCATGAAGGATGAATCTGAAATGACTGATATGGGATTGCTGAGATACTTCTTAGGAATAGAAGTAGAGAAAAATGAAAATAAGATTTTTATTTCTCAAGCTAAATATGTAAATGAATTTTTGGAGAGATTTAACATGTAGGATTGTAAGGCAGAAATTACTCCCACATTAATGGGATTGAAACTCAGCAAGGAGGACAACATTAAGGATCTTGATCCTAGTTTGTACAAGAGCATAGTTGGAAGCCTCATGTATTTGAATGCAACTAGGCCTGATAAAATGCATGCTGTGAGTTTAATTTCCAGATTTATGGAAAGGCCAAAGGAGGTACATTGGCAAGTAGCAAAAATAATTCTGAGGTATGTGAAAAGAACTAAAAGGTATGGAATTTTATATACTACTTCAAAAAATTATAAATTGATTAGATATACTGACAGTGATTGGGCTGGATGTATTGATCAGGGAAAGTTTTAAGAACCCCCCTAAATTTATATATATAATAAATGGGCGAATCTCCATGATACATAGGAAAAATGGAAGGATATTTTATTAATAATATAATATGTATATATAATTTTTTGGCAAATTTCTCACAAGATTATATTATCTTGTAAAATCATGGCGAATCACCAGTAAAAATGGTGAATCACTACTACAAAATGGTGAATCGTTGTCTAGTGGAGTTCAGGGTGTTGGTTCCGATGAAGATATGGTAGTTGAACTAGGAGTAGAAGGAAGAGAACCACCGAGACCAATCATGGGCACATGGTGACTAATGAGGGAAGTAGTTCTCGTGTAGTTTGGAAAATGTGTTCTTCTAGTTCTGTTAAGCGTAGTGTTGTTGCTCATGCTACTACTAGAACTGATATTAAGTTTGGAGAGGAGTTTCAAAAAATTGGGATCTTTGTAGATCATTTTGTTTCAACAATCCTCCAACACAAAGGCCCATGCCTCTGTCGATTTCTTCAATGAGTAGAAAAAGTCGAACAAAAATTAAAACACCAATAACTAATGAGCAGAGTCAATACAAAAATCCCAGCACACCTCCAAACCGACAGTTGTGCCTCATTGTCTGCTACACACATCCAAACCGACTCAGCTCATGGAAAAATTTGCTTGTGGGAATGGATCGCGGAATTCAAGGGGGCGATATCATAAATTCACAAAGCTCAACTCATCCCTCCACATTCCAATGCAACAATGGAGATCGACTCTCCTCCACGCATACAATCACCAACAAGCACCAACAATTACACAACTATTACACAATCCAGGCCTCTCACAACAGTGGTCTCTCACAAGTTTGACCGGCAACGGTGCTTGACTAAAAATTTTAAAAATAAAAGTTTGACCAAGAAAAGTAGTATTCAATTTTTTATCTTGTAATTAAAGAATTCAACATCCCAATATATAAAAATACCATCAAACGAACATTATGCACTCCACTCATAAAACAACTCAGGATAAGAGAAACTGTAACTTCTCATTCCATTCATAACACAACTCATGATGAGAGAAAGTGCAACTTCCCATAATGGTAAAACAAAAGGAGGAACTTTAATAATGATAAAACAATTCCAAAGTGTGGGGTATCCCACTTTTTATTCACACACCAAACAACCCATCAACAACTTACTTGCACTTGTCCTTGCCAGAAATCAAGAAATTGATTTTACATCAGAAATTAATGAAAAAAACTGCATATGGTAGGGAGCCTTAGTCACCGGCTAAAATTTTAATGTTGGTCGTTATGGAAATCGACTTATTGCCAACTATCCAAACCTTGAAGTGAAAATTACATTACAGTATGTACAAAAATGGATATAGTTTGAACATGTAAACTCCCCAAGTTTTCTTGTGCCCCTCATTCATGGCTGTTGTTAAGCTGTAACATGGGAAACCCCCCTTCCCTTACAGTTCGCTGCTTAGGGTTGCATAGTTTCCATATCCAACCATCAATCCAATCAGCTTCTTATTATTTAGACGTTGTTGGTAGACCATTGGTTTTTCAAATATGTTAGCAAATTATGAAAAAAATCAAATAAATAATGAATTCATGATTATCTTTGGAGAGTATCTATGTATGATTAATTTCATTGTGACATAATAGCTAAAGAAAAAATATCATTAGGTAAGCAACCCAATTTAAATATTGAAGATACATAACCTTCAGTGATTTCAATAACTGAACAATAATTAATTGCTCTGTACTTGTTAGGGAACGGCATCAGGTGTGGCAAACAAGTATCTATGTATGATTAATTTCATTGTGACATAATAGCTAAAGATAAAATATCAATAGGTAAGCAACCCAATTTAAATCTTGAAGATACAGAATCTTCAGTGATTTTAATAACTGAACAATAACTAATTGCTCTATACCTATCAGGGAATGGTATCAGGTGTCAGGGAACGGTATCAAGTGTCGCAAACTCTGTGCTAAATTGACAACATCTTCTACATTACTGACTATTTGATTGAAACATATATATCTCCCATAGGCAGATGGATCTTGATAACCACATATATGAGCATCCGCTAGAAACTTTATGTCCACATTAGCTAAAGTGCCCTTCTCATACATTTGTGCATCCCCTGTCATCACAAAGACTAGCAACTATAAATAAACTAGCTAATATTTTGCACTTCCATAGATTAGATCCTCTCCAAGGGATTACTATACCAATAGATTAGATCCTCTCCAAGGGATTACTATACCATATTTTTACGTTCTAGAACAGAGTCTATTTGGTATGCAGATCTCTCACCCTCACCTTTAAGATATGCAATGGTAGATCCTGAGATTTTGTATGTGATACTAGGTCCCAAAATTAGAGATGCGTTGATTGTCACCATATTCAACCCTCTGTCCATGGCCAGCGCCCATGTATCCCTCTCTGACAGTGTCTTGGCTAATGCGTACGATAATTGTGAACAAGAAATATTGCATAATTAGAACAGGAATACCACAGATACCCTAACATTGGCTATCTGTTTATGCACTTGCTTCCCTTTCTTCTATCAACTATGTTGCAGATTTTGAAGCATACTATAGCCATAAAACAACACCTTATGAGCGCATTGATGAGTAGAAATTTAGCCCTTGAAGACTGCTTTTCTACAATACATTTCCAGCGAACACATAAGGATCAAATTCATACATTAGGCCATTTTCATCTCAAGTACACACCTTAAAGATGAATGTATCAAATTGTTTCTTCATCTACTAATTGGTAGAAAATGGTAAACAAAAATCTTCTACCATATGACCTGCTTCAAAGTAGTTGTTTGTGACATACAAGTTCTCTCATTTATCCAAATGCCTTATGGCTCCATTAGCCCATAACTGATAGGCACCAATTTCCTTCCTTCTCATTCATTCCTTGCTTTTGTGTATTTTTGTTTCTTCATCCTATTTCATACACTACAACCACCACTCATCTTATTAAATCACCTTGTGCCCCCATTCTATAGCCTAGCAATCCTACCTTTTAGGGATGCCCCCTTGAGTTGAAGAAGATCCAACCAAAAGAGAAAGGAAAAGCTACTCAAAGTGAGTAGGTAATATTCTTGCATTGTAAAAAAACTAACACCATCGTGATTGAGACTTTATACTTTTTGCGGGTGCTAGGTTTTGTTGTAGGGTGAAAATGTGAAGTTGGGAAATACTTTTTGCCCTTTTTTGACGTTGAAAATTGTAATTTTCTATGATTTTCAACTTCAACTCCACTAAACTCATATTTTTATTGCAAACTATGCTTTGACATAAAAACAAGAATTGTAGAGAATTGTCTTACCTCCATACCCATATTTTTTTTTTTTTTAAATATTGACATATAGAGGGGTAAATTTCTTGTTTATTAACTGCATATACTTGAAATTTTCAGGTAAACATAAATAGTCACTTTATAATCCTTTACTTTTTTTAGGGAAGGTTATTCATTTTTTGGAAAAAAACCATAGCATCATAATCTGCATATATTGCACTAGTGCACAAACTATTTTTCGGTAATTTTTGGATTAAATCACTATTTTTTATTATTTTTTGAAATGGACGAAGACAAAAAAACAGTGATGTTTCAGTACATTTTATCATCCTTTGATTTTCTTTTCAATGTGATCGTCAATAAGAAAAATGAGAGTACCCTTTTGAAGTAGACAGGGAGAGGAAGTGTAGTATGATTTTTTTGAATTTTTTGGTGTCCTCATTTGAAAGTTATTGAATTTTCATTCAATGCAATTTTTCGAACAATGAAATTCCACAGTGACACAGTTTAGTAAAAAATTAATAAAAAATTGAATTTTTTAATGAAACTCCACAAATCTCATATCATCAGAAACTAGATTCAGAGATGAATCTAATGGTACTTTGTCTGACATATAACATTTTGTTTTTGTAGGTGTTATGCCCCTCCAAAGTTGCAGGTTCCTGAAAACTGCAGAATTTTCTGTGTTTTTCGTTGACCAGAAACTCTCGGCCGAGATAATGTCTCGGACGAGAAATTTATAAAACTCTCGACCGAGAGTTTAACCTGCCTAAAGTTACATTTAAACGCACAGCCAAACTCTCGGCCGAAAGTTTAAAAAACTCTCGGACGAGAGTTTGCGCCCGAGAGTTTACCCGATGAAACTCTCGGCCGAGAGTTTAGAAAACTCTCGTATGAGAGTTTTAAAAACTCTCATCCGAGAGTTTTATTCCTATAATAAAACACAAAAATTTTTAAGTTTTTAGAATTGGTACGTTATATAATTTAAATAGTACTTTATTAAAATTAAAAAATGATATAAAATAATAAAATTATAATTTTATTTTAAATTATTTTATTATTATTAATGATAAAAAAATACATGAAGATTTAATTAAATAAAATTTGTTACAATATTTTGTAATATCAATGTTATATAAAAAACTAAAAATATTTTTATATAAAACTAATTGATATATTAATATAAATAAAATAAAATTCTAAAACATAAATCAAAATAAAAACAACTATATATAATTTATATAATATTTTTTTTGAAATTAATGAATAAATTTAAATTTAAAAAATAATTGACTAAATGCAATGAGGTGATAAAGGAGACAATGCATAGCACCTTAATATCGTTATAAATTCTTGGAAATCTCGAGAAATTTTTGAAGTGAGATGAGCTTCTTGGAATGGGTCACTTTATCTTCCACTTCAGTTTCACACGATTAACTTGAAAGGAAGTCTATTTTCCTAGGTATGGATGTAAGGGAATGAACAATATTATTTGAACATTGAGTGAGATGCCCTTCTTGGAATGGGTCCTCCTATATTCCACTTTATTTTGACAAGATTAAATTGAAATGAAGTTTATTTTCCTAGGTATGGATGTAAGGGGATAAAGAATATTATCCGAAAAGGAAATGAATGTTAAGTGTGACATTCCAAGCAGAAGTGTATGGGATTGGAGAATTATGTTATTGCAGAAAACTAACCCTTGACCCCATAACCCTTGACCCATAACCCTTGACCCTTAAACCCTAATTCCTAACCCCTAAACCCTTAACCCCCTAAACCTTAAATCTCTAAACCCTTAACTTCTAACCCATTTACCCCCACTAAACCTCTAAATCCCTAACCCATTTAACCCCTAAACCCTTAACCCCTACCCCTAACACGTTAACCCCTAACCCATTTAAGCACCTAAACCCCAAAACCCCTAACTCCTAACCCCTAAAATCCTTAACTGCTAAATTCCCTAACCCCCTAAACCTCTAAACCAATCCTAACCCATTTAACCCCCTAAACCTCAAAACCCCTAACCCCTTAAACCCTAATTCCAAACCCATAACCATTGACCCCTTAAACCCTATTTCCTAACCCATAAACCCTTAACCCCTAACCCCTTAAACCCTAATTACCAACCCCTAACCAATTCAACACCCTAAACCCCTAAAAACCTAACCCATTTAAGTGTTTATTCCATTTAACCCCCAAAACCCTAACCCCTAACCCCTAAAATCCTTCACTGCTAAATCCCCTAACCCCCTAAACCTCTAAACCTATAACCCATTTAACCCCCTAAACCCTAAACCTCTAAACCCTTAACCCCTAACCCTTTAAACCCTAATTCCCAACCCCTAACCAATTCAACACCCTAAACCCCTAAAAACCTAACCCATTTAACCCCATTAACCCCTAACTTCTAACCCCTAAAATCCTTAACTGCTAAATCCCCTAACCCCCTAAAACTCTAAACCAACCCTAACCCATTTAACACCCTAAACCCTAAACCTATAACCCCTTAAACCCTAATTCCCAACCCATAACCCATTCAACCCTTAAACACCTAAACCTCTAACCCATTAACCCTTGACCCCTTAAACACTAATTCCTAACCCTTAACCCATTTAACCCCCTAAACCCTAAACCTCTAAACCCTTAACCCCTAACCCATTTACCCCCACTAAACCTCTAAACGCCTAACCCATTTAACCCCTAAACGCTAAACCTATAAACCCTTAACCCCTACCCCTAACTCATTAACCCCTAACCCATTTAAGCCCTTAAACCCCAAAACGCCTAACCCCTTAAACCCTAATTCCCAACCCATAACCCTTGACCCCTTAAACCCTAATTTCTAACCCCTAAACCCTTAAGCCCTAATTCCCAACCCCTAACAAATTCAACATCGTAAACCCCTAAAAACCTAACCCATTTAAGTGTGGATTCCATTTAACCCCCAAAACCCTAACCCCTAACCCCTAAAATCCTTCACTGCTAAATCCCCTAACCCCCTAAACCTCTAAACCTGTAACCCATTTAACCCCCTAAACCTTAAACCTCTAAACCCTTAACTCCTAACCCCTAAAACCCTAATTCCCAACCCATAACCAATTAGACATCCTAAACCCCTAAAACCTAACCCATTTAACCCCATTAACCACTAACTTCTAACCCCTAAAATCATTAACTGCTAAATCCCCTAACCCCCTAAACCTCTAAACCAACCCTAACCCATTTAACCCCCTAAACCCAAAACCTATAACCCCTTAAACCCTAATTTCCAACCCATAACCCATTCAACCCCTTAAACACCTAAACCTCTAACCCCTTAACCCTTGACCCCTTAAACCCTAATTCCTAACCGGGCTAACCCATTTAACCCCCTAAACAGAACCCATTTAAATGTGGATTCCATTTAACCCCCAAAACCCTAACCCCTAACCCCTAAAATCCTTCGCTGCTAAATCTTGTAACCCCCTAAACCTCTAAACCTATACCCCATTCAACCCCCTAAACCCTAAACTTCTAAACCCTTAACCCCTAACCCCTTAAACCATAATTCCCAACCCATAACCCTTGACCCCTTAAACCCTAATTCCGAAACCCTAAACCCTAAACCTCTAAACCCTTATCCCCCAAACCATTTACCCCTACTAAACCTCTAAACCCCTAACCCATTTAACCCCTAAACCCTTAACCCCTACCCCTAACCCGTTAAGCCTTAACCCATTTAAGCCCCTAAACCCCAAAACCCCTAACCCCTTAAACCTTAATTCCCAACCCATAACCCTTGACCCCTTAAACCCTAATTCCTAACCCCTCAACCCTTAACCCCTAATCCTTTAAACCCTAATTCCCAACCCCTAACCAATTCAACACCCTAAACCCCTAAAAACCTAACCCATTTAAGCGTGGATTCAATTTAACCCCAAAAAACCTAACCCCTAACCCCTAAAATCCTTCACTGCTAAATCCCCTAAACCCCTAAACTTCTAAACCTGTAACCCATTTAATCCCCTAAACCCTAAACCTCTAAACCCTTAACCCCTAACCCATAAAACCCTAATTCTGAACGCATAACCAATTCAACACCCTAAACCCCTAAAAACCTAACCCATTTAACTCCATTAACCCCTAACTTCTAACCTCTAAAATCCTTAACTGCTAAATCCCCTAACCCCCTAAAACTATAACCCCTTAAGCCCTAATTCCCAACCCATAACCCATTCAACCCCATAAACACCTAAACCTCTAACCCCTTAACCCTTGACCCCTTAAACCCTAATTCCTAACCCCTAACCCATTTAACGCCCTAAACCTTAAACCTCTAAATCCTTAACCCCTACCCCTAACCCGTTAACCCCTAACTTCTAACCCCTAAAATTCTTAACTGCTAAATCCCCTAACCCCCTAAACTTATAAACCAACCCTAACCAATTTAACCCCCTAAACCCTAAACCTATAACCCCTTAAACCCTAATTCCCAACCCATGGCCCATTCAACCCCTTAAACACCTAAACCTCTAACCCCTTAACCCTTGACCCCTTAAACCCTAATTCCTAACCCCTAACCCATTTAACCTCCTAAACCCTAAACCTCTAAACCCTTAACCCCTAACCCATTTACCCCCACTAAAACTCTAAACCCCTAACCCATTTAACCCCTAAACCCTAAACCTTTGAACCCTTAACCCCTACCCCTAACCCGTTAACCCCTAACCCATTTAAGCCCTTAAACCCCAAAACCCCTAACCAATTCAACACCCTAAACCCTTAAAAACCTAACCCATTTAAGTGTGGATTCCATTTAACCCCAAAATCCCTAACCCCCAACCCCTAAAATCCTTCACTGCTAAATCCCCTAACCCCCTAAACCTTTAAACCTGTAACCCATATAACCCCCTAAACCCTAAAGCTCTAAACCCTTAACCCCTAACCCCTTAAACCCTAATTCCAAACCCATAACCCTTGACACCTTAAACCATAATTCCTAACCCCTAAACCCTTAACCCACTAAACCCTAAACCTCTAAAACCTTAACCCCTAACCCATTTACCCCCACTAAACCTACAGCCCTAACTTGTTTACTTCTTAAACCCTAAAAACCTCTAAACCCTTAACCCCTACCCTAACACATTTAAACTGATCCGGAACCCCTAACTTGATTATTGTAGTAAACTAAAAACCTAACCCATTTAATTGTGGATTCCATTTAACCCCCAAAACCCTAACCCCTAACCCCTAAAATCCTTCACTGCTAAATCCCCTAACCCCCTAAACCTCTAAACTTGTAACCCATTTAACCCCCTAAACCCTAAACCTCTAAACCCTTAACCCCTAGCCCCTAAAACCCTAATTCGCAACCCCTAACCAATTAGACACCCTAAACCCCTAAAAAACTAACCCATTTAACCCCATTAACCACTAACTTCTAACCCCTAAAATCCTTAACTGCTAAATCCCCTAACCCCCTAAACCTCTAAACCAACCCTAACCAATTTAACCCCCTAAACCCCAAACCTATAACCCCTTAAACCCTAATTCCCAACCCATAACCCATTCAACCCCTTAAACACCTAAACCTCTAACCCATTAACCATTGACCACTTAAACACTAATTCCTAACCCTTAACCCATTTAACCCCCTAAACCCTAAACCTCTAAACCCTTAACCCCTAACCCATTCACCCCCACTAAACCTCTAAACCCCTAACCCATTTAACCCTAAGCGCTAAACCTCTAAACCCTTAACCCTACCCCCAACTTTCGTTAACCCCCTAACCCATTTAAGCCCCTTAAACCCCAAAACCTAACACTAAACCCTAATTCCCAACCCATAACCCTTGACCCCTTAAACCCTAATTCCTAACCCCTAAACCCTTAAGCCCTAATAACCAACCCCTAACCAATTCAACATCGTAAACCCCTAAAAACCTAACCCATTTAAGTGTGGATTCCATTTAACCCCCAAAACCCTAACCCCTAACCCCTAAAATCCTTCACTGCTAAATCTCCTAACCCCCTAAACCTCTAAACTTGTAACCCATTTAACCCCCTAAACCCTAAACCTCTAAACCCTTAACCCCTAACCCCTAATGGGGGTAAATGGGTTAGGGGTTAAGGGTTTAGAGGTTTAGGGTTTAGGGGGTTAAATGGGTTAAGGGTTAGGAACTAGTGTTTAAGGGGTCGAGGGTTAATGGGTTAGAGGTTTAGGTGTTTAAGGGGTTGAATGGGTTATGGGTTGGGAATTAGGGTTTAAGGGGTTATAGGTTTTGGGTTTAGGGGGTTAAATGGGTTAGGGTTGGTTTAGAGGTTTAGGGGGTTAGGGGATTTAGCAGTTAAGGATTTTAGGGGTTAGAAGTTAGTGGTTAATGGGGTTAAATGGGTTAGGTTTTTATGGGTTTAGGGTGTCTAATTGGTTAGGGGTTGGGAATTAGGGTTTTGGGGGTTAGGGGTTAAGGGTTTAGAGGTTTAGGGTTTAGGGGGTTAAATGGGTTACAGGTTTAGAGGTTTAGGGGGTTAGTGGATTTAGCAGTTAAGGATTTTAGGTGTTAGGGGTTAGGGTTAGATGGAATCCACACTTAAATGGGTTAGGTATTTAGGGGTTTACGGTGTTGAATTGGTTAGGGGTTGGGAATTAGGGCTTAAGGGTTTAGGGGTTAGGAATTAGGGTTTAAGGGGTCAAGGTTTATGGGTTGGGAATTAGGGTTTAAGGGGTTAGGGGTTTTGGGGTTTAAGGGCTTAAATGGGTTAGGGGTTAACGAGTTAGGGGTAGGGGTTAAGTGTTTAGAGGTTTAGCGTTTAGGGGTTAAATGGGTTAGGGGTTTAGAGGTTTAGTGGGGGTAAATGGGTTAGGGGTTAAGGGTTTAGTGGACAAATAGGTTAGGGTTAGGAATTAGTGTTTAAGAGTCGAGGGTTAAATGGGTTAGAGGTTTAGGTGTTTAAGGGGTTAAGGGTTAGTTATGGGTTGAGGTGGGGTGGGGATGCAGTTTAGGGTTTAGGGGGTTAAATGAGTTAGGGTTGGTTTAGAAGTTGAGTTGGGGATTGCTTGGATTGAAGGTTAGGGGTTAGAAGTTGAGGTTAATGGATGAAATGGAGTTGGGTTTTAGGGGTTGGGGTGATTGACAGGAGTTGAGTGGGGTTTAAGGGTTAGGGGTTAAGGGTTTAGAGGTTTAGGGTTTGGTGGGTTAAATGGGTTATAGGTTTAGAGGTTTAGGGGATTTAGCTGTGAAGGATTTTAAGGGTTAGGGGTTAGGGTTTTGGTGGTTAAATGGAATAAACACTTAAATGGGTTAGGTTTTTAAGGGTTTAGGGTGTTGAATTGGTTAGGGGTTGGGAATTAGGGTTTAAGGAGTTAGGGGTTAGGAAATAGGGTTTAAGGGGTCAAGGGTTATGGGTTGGGAATTAGTGTTCAAGGGGTTAGGGGTTTTGAGGTTTAGGGGGTTAAATGGGTTAGGATTGGTTTAGAGGTTTAGGGGGTTAGGGGATTTAGCAGTTAAGTATTTTAGGGGTTAGGAGTTAGGGGTTTTTGGGGTTTAGGTGCTTAAATGGGTTAGGGGTTAACGTGTTAGGGGTAGGGGTTAAGGGTTTAGGGGTTAAATGGGTTAGGGATTTAGAGGTTTAGTGGGGGTAAATGGGTTAGGGGTTAAGGGTCTAGAGGTTTAAGGTTTAGGGAGTTAAGGGTTTAGGGGTTAGGAATTAGGGTTTAAGGGGTCAA
>JAXQQM020068809.1:0-22915 GCA_034641835.2 Pinus albicaulis
TTCCACGGTTACCGCAACGGTGGAGCGGCACTGTAGCACAAACCCTGGTGGTAAGTTACAACTGGAGTTAAAAGCGGTGTTAAGACCTGGCCACGCGGAGCTATTTATTGTAACTACATCATGTGATAAGGTTTCAACATTATAATTGCGATGAACCAAAACGGTTAATGTTTTGATCATTAGGGGAATTTTTAGGTCTAAAATGAGTCTCCTAATGAAAATGTACAATCAAAATTTACTTTATGACAACCAATCACATTTTAGGGGATGACATCATCCCCAATGGTTGAGGTGGCATTGCTTGAGTTAAAGGTACTTACTTGTTACATTCTCAATGGTGGATAAAAACTCATGGTTAACCATGGTAGTGCTTTAAGTACTTTTAAAGTCATAAAGTAAAGTACTAATAATAAATGTCATTTCACACTTTTTGAATAGAATATTATTATTTTCATTTCATATTTTTTGAAAGAAACAATGCATATCCTTACATAATCTTCATGTTTTTACACATTTTGTAATAAATATTATATTTGTATATTTTCATATATTTATTTTTGAATTATATATTCATATCATTTTATTTAATATTATAATTTCAAATTAATTATAATTTATTTTAACTTATTTAAGTACAAAGGAAAAATGCATTAAAGTTGTTCAATGATAATGACATTTTATTGAAAATGTTATTCTTATTTATAGTCACATCAATACAATTTTTTTATTAATTTTATTTTGGTACACCTTTTCAATTGAATTTAACCATAGTTACATGGATTGTGGTGAAAAAAGTAAAATGCAAATTCATAAATATTATTTTATTGGTTTAGCTATTATTTTATTATTTCCTCAGGAGGCCCATTTTAGACCTCAAAATTCCCCTAATGGTTACGTTTTTATGTTGCAATGTGACCAACCTTCCACGGGACCGCTGACGGTCCCAACCCCTAAACAAATATGTATCAAAATTGAAATACAACTCGAGAGCTATAGAGGTTAAGGCTCATAGCGTAGCGCGAGCAATGTGGCAGGTGGTTGTTCTACCGAAGGTCGCGGGGTCCAGCCCCGCCCGAACCTCCATAAAATTTTAATACACCTTCCTGGGGACACGTGACGACCTTAGGGCGGCCACGTGTCACCCTCCCATTGGCTCTTAAAAATCACATACAACCCTTAAACACATCATATAGTGCCACTTGTCATCCACTGGTTGGCCCGGAGAAAAGGAATATTCTTCAGAATATTCCTTTGTGTTGACTATGCATCCTCCATGGACTGGGCATCCCAGTCAACCCTGTCGTAAAATTTAGTTGTTTGTGAATTCGATCAGAATGCGATATCTCCTCATACAACATTGGTTTTTCAAACTGTTTACGGTGTCGGAATCAGGAAGATGAGATCTATGCAACCATCCTAGTTTTAACCCAATCCCGTAACTTTCAATTTTGAGCAAAATTTATGAACTCCTGATCAACTATTCAGATGGAAAAGGGCAGTGGGGCTCTGGATAGTGGAGGAATCAAAAGACAACACAACTCAGACACCTCAGACAATGGAGCAATCACAAATGATACCCAACTTTCCCTTATCTCCGCCATGCCAGCACAAGGTGCTTGGTGAAAGGTCGAAACGAAGAAAGGGAGAAAATATTGATTTTCTCCCCTTGTATTATAGGTTCTTATTTGCAACTTGATATCCTGTCTTGATTGAAAATTACCAGCACATGTAACATGTTATTTTGTTTTCATTAATAAAATTAAGATGGTTATATGGTGAGGTCACGTGGGGAGGAGGGTTGGTCCCCTCCCTTCCACCATTAGAGATCCGCATAACATTGAAATATATGTTGGGTGTGTTGTTTTACAAGGAGCAATCTCGTGGCCCATTGGTATGGGTGGAGAGTTGTATGGGGAAGGTCGTGGGGTTGAGCCCCGACCTTGCCCCTCTATACATGTTTTTCAAATGTATTATCGAGCCATTTGTATCAAACTTGAACTATGTGAACCGATTTATTACACGCCATAAACCTTTGACTTTGGACTTTGTGATATACGTGCTCCACCATTAAACTTTAATTGGACTTTAAATATAGACTTCAAACTATGGTCTGCGGCATTTAATATAACACACACACACACACACACATATATATATCAAATTGCCACCATATAGTTCGACCACCGTTGAAGTTTGGATATAAAAATAATGTGGAATATATATGTGCGGAATTTAATACTTATATAAAATACAATATAATATATGATATTCAACCATATATATATATATATATCCAACCTTAAAAATAAAAATAATTCCAACACGTGAATTCATTATGAACCCAAATTCAACCTTTGAGGACATTGGATAATTTCACCTTCTTAAACCAAAATTGTGAATCCTGCATTGACACTTGTCATAGTATAATTAGGCAAAACCTGAAGAAGATTCCCTACATGCTGACTGGGTTGCCATGTCATCAGCCTATACCTTATCTGCAATTTTTTTTATAAATTTGCTTGTCCTAAACGGCGATCAGCAAGCTATAACTTCTTCAGCCGAACTTGATTTTTGACGAAACAAATTGCGTTGGATTCCTGGTAATGGGCAATTCACTAGTGTTTTATTTTGGTGCAATTCTAAGCACTTTGAATTTTTGGCGAATGCCCCTAATCTAGGTTCCAATCAAAAGTATCATCGTCCCACGTGATCATTCGAGTCTTGAGATTCTTGTTAATCAGCTAATAGTACCGAGCTTTAGGTGGGTCAGGTAGCCCCAAAAATTACCGCATGCACTGGGCCTAAGCTTAACCCCCTCTGAAACGGGTCTCTGGTAACGCTCAGGTATTCATTCCGTGGGTGGATATGCGGATTTGAAGCTCCCTAAAAAGTCAACATCTATGTTTCAAAATGTATTATGACCACGATGGCTCATTGGATGCCTACCCCCAATGATCCTAACCTGGACTATAATTTCTTTTGTGGCCCCTGTGGGGAGAATTTAGTGAGTTCGATTAACGATTATTTTTAAAGAGTCTCAATTTTTCTTAGGGTGTGCTTTAGTGAAGTAATTGTAAGAGGAGGATAAAGGTCTCAACATACTAGGTGCCTTTTTGTCCAATTCTTACCGATGCTTCATGTGTGCTTTGGAGTGAACAATCACAAGTTTTATTCGACGTGGATATGCATTGATCGTTTACAATCCTTTTCTAATTACTCTATATGTGATTGTTCATTGCAAAAATTTAAAATGATGTGTAGATTATGGGTCGCTTACACTTTTCCTAGTTAGATTATGTTTACACTATACAGAGATGGCAAATTGTCTTAGGAAAGCTTTCATAAGCATACCCAAACTCACCGTGAGGTGCAAGGGTGGCAGATATTACTTGCTTTATTTTTGATAGTTTGGTCCTAGTCTTAATTCCTAATGAAAAATTGAACTATCCTAATGTAAAAATTTGACAAACTTGAATTAGCAAAATATATGTGGATATATGGGCCACTTACTCTTTACTAATTAAGCTACGTTTTTTTATCTTTTATCAGCAAATAGTTTTTTCGATAAACATACATGGATTTAAGGCCACTTACTTGTCCCCTATTTAAACTATGTTTAATTTTCGAAATAAAACACTAAAATTAAAACTACCTAGTTGTTAATGTAATTCAAGGTCCTATTTAAACTATGTTTAATTTTTGAAATAAAACACTAGAATTAATACTACCTAGTTGTTAAGGTAATTCAAGGTTACACATAGCACTTGGGTGTACTAATAGTAGTGAAATACAGAGAAAAATTGATGGAAATTTATTAGGGGTTGCCAGTCATCTTAAAAATAGGAAAAAGTAGCAAATTTTTGCTTGTTGGTCTATCACGTGGGTTATCTTCCCACAGGCACAGAGCACACGTCTGTCAAAGAAAAAAGCGTGCTGTCAGGCATGATGAATCAAAATTTCTTCCTCTGTTGTGCAAAATTTTTCACTCAGTTTGATTGGAGACGCTGAGATGATGTAAGGGTGGTTTGCAGCAAACTGAGTAGGAAGAAGGACCTGCATCAACAACCATTAAGTCAAAAAGAAAGAATCCAATGGACTCTCCATTGTTGTGGTAGTGTATTTGGCACAAGGGCGGAAAAAATACACTTATTTAGCAAGCTGGTTGCTACTTGCATAAGGTCACAGAGAAAAATGATTGCCTACTGTTAGTGGAACAGATTCGACACAATGTAAACTAAGTTTGAGGGAAAACTAAGCATACAACACTAAGAAAAAATCAAAACACAAGATACAAAATACAAAATTTCGATGGAGCAAACAGCCTAATAACACAAGTGAAGAGTTCTCCCTTTATTAGGTGATGGTAGTAAAAAAGATACAATGCTAAACACTTGAAGAGAGTCCTTTGAGCTATGGAGCTAAAATACCCAAAACAAGGAGGTCTCCTTCCCTCGAGTTCTTGCAAGCATCTCTTCCCTCTCTCAAATGATGGTAGATCAAGATCAAGTGGTGAACATCGCTCTCTTGGACTAAGATGTTGGTTGGCCAACATATGATTCCTTCCAATCCCTCTTCTGCTAGACTATGCAAGTTGTTTTTCTTATGAAGCAATTTGGCCAGCATAACAATATGTCTCCAATTCTTCTTCCAAACACTGGCTTATATAGACATTTTTGGAATTCTTTCATCTTCTCTTGGCCCAAGATGGATAATGACACAAAAGTGGAGGAGGGATTCCTTTGTGCGTTACATTTAATCCACAAGGTGGCTCAAATTTGGCTATCATTAACAGTATTGGGCAGAGAATCATCTTAACCAAGCATGCCAAGTGGTCCCGGATGATGACATTTCACCATCTCTAGGACCGCGCGGCTATCGAAGGAATAACCACGTTGTGTGCAAAATTCCTTTGATGCAGGTGCGCTGTCATTTAATTGCCATCTAAACCTTATGAAAAAAATAAATTTTAGTCTTCTCTAATGTATTTCTTCTCTGAAAATCTTCATCTGTAACTCATTCTTGACATTTTTAATGTCTTTTGCCTATACGATTTTCTAGTGTTACACAACATGGGAGATGTGGTTGTGGTGCTTGGTTGAAGATAGACAATAATACACAATATAAGATCTCATGGTTTGTAGGTGTGGACACAAATACAAAGGCAGAGATTGTGGCACTCTCAAGATCGCTGTGGTTCGCCAGAAAACAAGATATAAACATTATTGATATCTATGGAAACACTAAAACCATCATTGATGGTTTCATAGAAAACACTTCCTTTGCACCTCTTCTACTTGATGATTGGATTGCTCACATAAAATCTCTCATTCAAACCTTCAAACATATCTCTTTTGAGCATATATATATATATATATATATATATATATATATATATAAAGAAGCAAACACACTTGTGGACTCTGTCAAAGAATGCTCTAAAGGAGACGCCGAGACATGCACTTTTTGCACATGGAAAACAACATTATTAGGGAAGATGGCTTTATAAAATTGTCTTCATTTATCGTTTGCTGGAGTGTTGTGGGAAAAGTGTGCCTTCACTTTTGTTTTTTTTTCCCTCTGGATTATATTTTGAACATGTACATATGGATGATTATTATATGTCTACAGCACGAAGTAACTATATTTGTACATGGACGGACTACACATACAGGTATACTAATATCATATTTTGGTAGAATTTTTGTCCAAAGTTTATAATGTTGAATGATATAGTTTATGGATAAATATAAATTTAATTGTCTTTAATATATAATATAAACCACCTATTTTTTTCGTCAAAAAAATATATTTCCTAATATATAATATAAACCACCTATTTTTTTCGTCAAAAAAATATATTTCTAAATTTTTTGATTTAATAGAATTTTTTTTAATTGAAAATTTAGAATACATAATATAAACTACCTATTTTTTTTTATCTCAAAAAAATTATTTCTGAATTGTTTGATTTAATAGATTTTTTTTTTTTAACTGAAAATTTAGAATAGTTTAAAAAAAAAAAAAAAAAACCACACTTAACTAAATTAATTGGAATTGAACCTTAAAAACATCCAGGAAAATTGAACCCTTAAATTCCCATTAACAAAGTGTGACGTTCCAATAAGAAAACCTAGACCGATTAGTTTCGGGACTTAATTACCAAAATGTTAAATATGCTGGCGTCGTAATACTCATTTCATAAATCTTCAAAATATTGGAATAACTTGCAGAACTGAGGCAAGTAAGAGTAGATGATGTTCCATTTCTTTGGACGCGTTCCTTGTTGGTCATCCTGCTATAAACATGGCGACAGAGAATAGGTGTTGGACTTTTTTTTTTTTTAATGAATACATAATTTTCGATTCATTATAATAATTAGCAAAACAAAAGTAAAGACTACGCTAAGTAGTCTTTAGTGCGACTTTTTGAAGGCTTTTATGGTGACTTTTTACGGTGTAATTTCTCTAAATTCCGGTAGGAATTTATTGAAAAGAGAAGTTTGATTGCTAACTTTGTACAATCGAAGTGCCCTAGAGGTTTTTGAGGGTGCTGAATCCATATATAGAGTCAAAAAACCAGTTTGAATAACAAAAACCAAGATTTTACCTCAAAAATTTTCACCGGATTCTGGCACTTGAAACTTCAAAAAGTCGCACTAAAAACAACTCCAATGTCATATGCCATTTTATTAGATATTTTATATTATTTTATGTTTATTTCCTTTTTAAATATATAATTTTATCTATTTTTTATTTATTTTTATTAAAAAATATATATTTAAATAAATAATATAAAAAGGAAAAAAATACAATATTTAATATAATAATTTTATTTATTTATTTATAAAACAAAGTAATCAACAACCAACTCATTAGATGTACCATGCCGTAAGGAGTTAGAATTTGAAATTAATAAATAAAAATTTTAATATTTAAACAATTAATAATAATAATAATAAAAACAATATTTAATATAATAATTTAAAAACCAACCATAATAATAATTATTGTTTTATTTATTTATTTATAAAACAAAGTAATCAACAACCAACTCATTAGATGTACCATGCCGGTCAGGAGTTAGAATTTGAAATTTAAAAAAAAAAAAGAACATTAAATACGTGGGTGATTACAGCCTGCATTTTTATATGGAACTCAACTAATCAACAACCAAATCATGAGATGTACGATGTCTGTGCGGAGTTGAATTTCAAATTCAAAAAATACATTCAAATACCTGCGTGATTACAGGCTGCATTTTACATAGATTGTGAATTTTTGGAATATTTAGGATATCACAATGTGCGAATTTCCAGAATATTCAAAAATATTGGATCTGAAAATATTCTGGTAATTGGCAATTTGGTTAATTAAGAAGTAACTTGTTTATTTAACTAGTGGAATAGCTCGGACGGTAGTTTTTTTTTTGTTAGAATCAAGCTAATTAAAATTTTAAAAAATCAAATAGTTAGAGTGTTTGGAATTCATTTTTAATAGGAGAAATGGATTCAGCACTATCAAAAACTCTTAAGACACTATAAACAAGATTCTGATAAAATCTTTGCCAAATTCTACCCCAAAACACTATTTTTTTAAAAACTACACGCTTAATTAATCTCAAGATCAAAACATCACTATGCTAAGTACATCATGCTCACTTAAATGAAATTCCTTCATTTCAGCTTTCCAGGCCATCATGCTCAATTACATGAAACCCCTGTACAGCTCACCAACCCCTGCCTTTATAAATAAAAATTTCAAACTTTTAGCACTATAGGTCGCCCTCCTCGGTGTTGCTTCTAAATAAAGCTAATAATAGTGCCAGAACGTGAACGCTAATACCTAAGGTGTGGACAAAAGACGCCGCATTTGGATGTGGTTATTGTCTATGGATGCCAGATATTCTTTCAACCTTTTTCATTTTTTCGTTAAGTGCCATATGTTTTCTGGCAAACAGTATTAATTAACAAAATCAAAGAAAAAACCACATGGTTTTGAAGTTTCCATCTCACTGTCCACAAAACAAACAGTCAAACAATACCTACCTTTTCTGTATATTTTAGGTACCCTTATACAGCTTCCAAATAACTTTGATCTCAATCCATTCAATCTGCAAATGCAGGCCTGCAAGGCAGGAAACTTTGCTTTTATCTGTGAGAGCCTCAAGCCTCCCAAGCCTCCCATATTCTCACATCGCTATTTGATTGCTTAACAGAGCGAAACAGCATAAGTTTTCTATCTCCATGTCGTCATCGTCTTATTCTTCTTCGGCCTGGCCAGTTGCAGCCCCTCGATCACCTCGGGAAGAAAAAATATGTAATGTAAAAGAGAAAAGTAATATAGGAGAATCAGCCGATGAATTTATTCCAACATTTGGGGGCGATTTGAAGATGCAGAGACTCAAACTCCTTGCCGATGCGTCTGCCCCTGCCGTTGATGAACTCAAACAGAAGACCAGCAGCTCCGAAATCAGAAGGAGTCGTCAATATAATCTGTCGAATATTCAGGATTTCGAAAGAATAAAGGATGTTGACAAATCGGCTGCCGATTTCATCAGTAAATTTCGAAAGAATTTGGCTATTGAGAGACGGGATTCTCTCGATAATTATAAACAGATGCTTGACAGAGGTGTTTGAAGATGTCTGTCAATATGTATGAAGTATAGTTTCTTTTTCCTGTTTTAATTGTTTTTTTTTTTTTTTTAAATGTATCCGGAAAAGTTTGAGAAAGAAGAAGATGATTAGAATTTGTAAAGAGCGCCCTGATGATATTTGGTATCCTGGATTTTTATGGCTCGATATTAGTGTGTGGCCAATCCAACATGATGGGTACGGATTAGAAACCCAATTTAGAAAATAAGTTGATCCAGTTAAGCCTGGGGTAAATATTGGGGTTCTTTTGAGAAATGGCAAGCGAATAATCCTCTGTATTAAACACAGGCTGGGTCAGTGATCCATTCAAAACTGGATTCTTATGTTTTACATATAAATATAAATAATAGATTCCTGTCAATTACTTCAATCAGAGCTCATATTCGGTCCACTATTATTCTAGTTAAAAAATTAGATAAAGGAATAGAGATTAAATCTATTTTTGCTCCTGATCATGCCTGTTGTCAGGCTCTGTTTCTCGCTTCTAACTTCCACAGCTGCAGCCTTGCAGGCACTAACAGACTCTTGTATCTCAGTGAATCCTTCACGAATAGCGCACAAGAAGTGGCATTCTTCACATACAGTGCTCAAGCCAATGGGAAAACTGTTTTTAACATCGTGAGATACATCTCTAGTGTCTCAGAAGTCATGTAAAATGTTTATTCTTGCCATTTTATGCTATTTTTGGTTAATTTTCCAACTCGAAAATAAAATAATTGTACGGCTAATTATTGCTGTGATATATAGGTGAATTTCTCTGTTTTTATGATTTTTTTCAGGTTAATTCCATATTCTATAAGAATTCGGACATTTTCTTTATGGTTAATTACTGTGATATTTACGGTTAATTGCTATGAATTTCTGGTTTTTATTTTAATTCCCAATTATAAGATTTCTCTTATTTTTCGAAGGGAAAATTATTTTAGAATGCTGAATTCCATTTGATGATTTCAATTAGGCTTTGACTGTATTATGGATTGCATTGATAGACATTGAACGAAACCAAACCCTCAAAAAATAGGGCAAACTGTATTGGTACCTAAATATGGGGTAGCCAGGTAACCCGGATATGGTAATTATGGCCTGATGTAACTATCTCAATAGTGTTGGAATACTCTTGGATTTATTACAAATTCAAGATAGACATTACAAATTTAGGATATTCATTTGTTGGAGTCTATTTCGTGTTTTGGAATTTTTGGATATATGTTTTTCCTTTTGAGATTGTTGAAAATTTCTTAATAAATGATTTTCTTAAAAGATTTATTGGAATACTTGTGAACTTTTCATAATTCATAATTTTAATAATTTAAAAAGTTTTTAAGATGTTAAATCTATGTATAATATTTTAAATAATAATACATTATTATTTAGCTAAAATTTATTTAGCTAAATAAAAATTTAAACTATATAATAATTAAAAAACATGTATTAGTGTCAAAGTAAATAATTAAAAAACACTTATTCAAAGTATGCCTTTATATAATTTCATTGTACTTATCGTATTTATTGTCAAATTTATTTAACTAAATACAAAAAATATATCAAAACGTATAATAATTAAAAAATACTTATTCATTGTTTGGTCTTGGATAAAAGTGAATTTTTTGATATAAATGTCAAATCTTTCTCAATTCCTGTTGCCATCCATCAAGTGATATATTGAATATGATAAAATGTAATCAGCTCAAATCTAAAAAAACACTTATTCATTATTATTAAAATGAATATCTTAATAATAAATTATTACAAACTACGCAAAACATATTGTCATTATACTTATCATATCTATTATTAAATATATACTTTTTAATATGCCATGGATTAGATTAAGTTGATAAAAAAAAACAGCATCTTATCTTAACAATTAAAAAAAAATACATTTTATATAAATTTATTACATTTTTAAAATAAATTTAAGTAAATATTAAAATTTATAAATTTATATTTTATATTTTAATAATTATATATTTAAAACAAATTTAAATCAATATTAAATTTATAAATTTATATTTTCATTTTCATTTTTTTATTAGTTATCAATTATACTTAAAAAAACTTATGATCGAGAATCATTAGATTGGGTGGTTGTATTTCTGTGTTACGGTCAAATTACTTTATAAAACAACTCTCAAGCCAATGGAAACAACTCTCAAGCCAATGGAAATATGTGTAACATGACATATACAATGGCTCAAAGTGGGCTCAAACAACTAACATAATTTTTAATAATGTGAATGTAGTAAATTTAATAAAGTGAATGTAGTGTAATATTTAAATACAAAAATCATAAATTAAACATAGCATTCAAATGTTTTAAGTCAATTAAAATAATAAAACATTTTTTTTTTATATAACATGTTATAAATATTGGATATTCAATCTAATCATAGATTTTTGCTCCAATTTTTTTAATAAAAAGTCTTTTTTGAGATGGAGTTATGAGTCCATAAGGATGAGAAAGTTCTTATGAGTCTCGAAAGTGTACTTACACAACAAAACACCTAATAAAAACATAGTGACATTTAATTCTACACTAACTCAACCACCCAATTGTATTCCCCACAAGTCTGCAAAACTTAATGGATGTGATTTCCTTCTCTATATTGTAGTTTTTTAGACAATTTCCTCCCCCTCTAGGGATCTATTATACAAATGGCTAGGATTTTCTTAATTGGGAACTCCACAAAATCGAGTTTTTATTTGAGTGCTCACAATAGCCTTTACACATGCTCTTGGGTGATTCTTCAATAAAAGCTCCTCATAGGCCTATGAACTTGGCTCTTAGAAAAAATTCTAACTTCAATAGAGTGTCTTCAAAATACAATAATGACATCATGTTTTAATGAGTACTAAACTCTATTGAATCTCTTCACTTCTTTCTGTCTACATAATTGCATATCCTTCTACTCAAATTCCATCTCATTTTTCCCATGATTTTTTGAATCAAGCTCTCCCCAAAAATTATTGCACTAAACCCATGTTGTGCTTTCACTTCTTATTGTCTACATAATCCCATGTCCCTCTACTTGAATTGTCACTTATTTTCCCATGATTTCTTGACTCTCACTCTTTCCAAAGATGATTTCACTAAACCCAAGTTGCCATAATTAAGTGACATTACTCTCTCACCCACCTCTTACACGAGTGTACTTAAACTTACATCGGTGCACTTAACCCCATGATTTAGTAACTAGTTGAGGTGACTCTAATATCAGCCTCACGCATGGAGTCAATGGTTTTAACTTTAATAATTCAAATATAGATTACTTGGTAATGAAAAATAATTTAACGATGTGGGATTATAGGTATGTGGCTTTTCCCCTTCAACCCCAATTTCATCACCTCATAAAATCATAACCTCCTATAAATAATTTTAGAAACAATGATATATTTTGTTTAATTAATTTCCATACATAATTGTTACATATTAGGGTGAACTCATGAAGATGGGCTATACTTTTGGGCCGGCAATGAAATTTCAAGTTTTTTCTCTTTTATTGAATTGAATCCCTCAAAACTCATATAAGCATTCTGAAATTTGATTTGGAGTAAAAAGACAAATTGTGGAGATTTTGTTGTTGTCCTAATGATAATTGTTGCAAAAATACTTAGTATCTTATAATGTGTCAATTTTCCATTAAATGAAATGCTTGTCGTTGCAAATTTTCACACATCCTAAGATATATATATATATATAATTTTCTAATGCAAAGATATATTTTCTATTATTTTTTGAAATTGGAGAAGTAATATTTCAATTGCATTTTGCATACACATGTGTTCACATAAGGTTCTTTTCAAGTATTTAAATAAATTGAAAAAACCAAAAGTACCCTTTTGAAGAGGACAAGTAAACCAAGATAGTGGTATTTTTGAAATTTTTTAATTGTGTATATTTTAGGATATGGATTTTGTTCAACCTCTTTAAAACAATTTAAAAAAAAATCAAGCATTATGTTTAGAAGAAATTAGATAAAAAAATATCATATGAATTCAAAAATTTCAAACTCATATGCCGTTAGATAGAGGATTCCTTCATGAATCCAACATGATCAACTTCACCACTTGAGGACAAATTTAGCCCTAAATCCGCTAGGGTATAAAGTGGAGATGTAGAAAAAATTGCAGAAGAGTGTTGAATTTTTTTATTTTAGGACTTAAGAGGCTCGATTTAGCGCTTAAAGCGCTTGATCAAGCACCTAAATTTCAAGTTTAAATAGATCAATGAGGGTTCTATAAACCATCGACCAATCTATTTACATGGTTAATAGGAGTTAGATCAAGTCGATCAATCCATTTACATTGTTAATAGGAGTTAGATCAAGTCTTATGGCTCGATTGAGCCTCTATAAAGAAGTTTTGAATAATCTAAAATTAAACTTTTACCTCATTTTCAAATTCCAAATCTTATTAGATTTTGTGTTATAATGTTATGTAAAAGCCTTATTAAAATTAATATTAATATTAAAAACATATTATTTCTATTATTAAATTAAATGATGAAATAATACTAATATAAAAATAATAATAATAATAATATATTTTAATGCTAATATAAAATTTATTAATTTTGGATTAGTATAATATTATTAGCTTTAATATAATATAACATTTCTTATATTATAATATATAATAGCACAAGCACATTGATAAATGTGGCTGACATACACCACTCATCAACAAAAGAGTCATTAACATCTTGAAGTAATCATAACCTAAAGCTACATTTAAGGAAATAAAACCTAAATAGTTTCAATTGGAAGGCATGAAGCGCTCTATGTATCTTTGATGGAGGTAACTGGAACATTAATATTTTGGAAAATTTTAGATATATTTCCATGGAAAATTTATATTTCCCCTCTAGGTGAATGTACTACACACATTTGAAATCTTGAATTTTAAATATGTATTATATTAAAATAAAAATTGTTGTAGTACATAAAAAAAAAAATTAAAAAAAAAAAAAAATAAATAAAAATTAAAAAAATTAAAAAACATATATATTTAAACATAATATTTTAACTATCAAAGTATTTTAAAATTTTTGAAATATAGAGTGAGATAGAGTGGGAGAGAAGGGTAAGAGAGAGAGGGGGACACAAAGATGGAGATTGGGAGAGGAGAAGAGAGTCTCTGAGAAAGAGAGGAAGCTCGAGAGATAGAGTTGTAGGAAAAGATAAGGAGGGAAGAAGTTCAAGACATATAGATAGAGAAAACTGGAGAGAGAGAGAGAGGGAGGGAGAAGGATAAGTGAGAGATGGAGAGAGAGTGTGTATGTTTGGGGGTGAGACAAAAAGGCAAATAAGAACTCTAGATGGAGAGAAGGGGGAGAGGGAGGGAGATAGTCAACAAAGTTGTAGGATGAAGCTCAAGAGAGAGAGAGTGAATGAGTAAGTGATGTGGGGGATAGACAGAGGGAGGTGGGAGAGAAGGAAGACATAGGGGAGTTAAGAGGGAGGGGGAGAGAGAGGGATTTAAGAAGAAATACATATAGAGAGAGAAAGGTGGAGATAGAGAGAGAGAGGGAATGGCAAGGGAGATGGAGAGAGAGAGATGGAGTGACAAGGGAGATGGAGAGAGGGGGACAGAGGAGAGTAGGAGGGAAGAGAGATAAAAGGGGAGATAGAGGGGGTGAAGGGGAAGAGAGATAGAAGGGGAGACAGAGGGAGATAAGGGGAAGAGAGATAGGGAGGGAGTGGGAGATATATAGATATGGAGAAACAATGTGTATGTTTGTGGGGTGATATAGAGAAATGAAGAAGGAGAGACAGAGGGAGATAGAGATATATATGGAAGGGGAAGAAAGGGAAGAAGAGAAACTTCAATCATATTTAAGTTTTTAGAAATTGAAAGAAACTTAAATTTCCATCATAAGGAATTGATTGAAATACTTGGATAAGTATTTGTAAATTTAGGAAAGTTGATACCATTATAAAAAATTATATAAATGTTGTCATCCATTGTTGTTTAATGTTTATATTAAATTTCAATATGATTGACTTATATCATGTTATGACTAAGCTCTTACATATAATCTCAAAATAAATAATGTTGAATAAAACCTATTTTTTGTTTACATGACATGTTTTAATATTAAAATTGAATAAAACTTGTTTCAATGTGTAATATTCCATTTTCTGGATATGGTAAAAATGAACGAAATTCCTTCATTTTTCGAAGGAAAATAATAAAATAAGGTTTCTTAGAGGGTCCGTCAAGCCTATAAAAGGGGATAGGAGCTAAGCATTAAGATCATCATGAATTATTTATCTATTTTACCTTTGCTGAGAACTTTGCAAGACTAGTTCTAGTTTGATCCTAGGGACGAAAACCTCATGGGATAAATTTGTTTGGTGGATCCATCTAGGGTCTACGATTGTGCTTCAGTGTTGTTATTTCTCATTTGATGAGCATCCTTTCATGCCATGGGTGAGGGTTTCTTGTGTTAATTATTCAGGCTAGTCTCATTTTTGTTAAATGTTTATGTTAATTAGAACACTATAGTGTGCTAGATATGTCAATTATTTTAAGGTTTGGGATATTACAGTGGTATCAGAGTTGGTTTTCCTACCAACCTAAAGTTTTTATTGCAAATCAATTTTATGGAAGATTGATGGTTTCAGAGAAACTAGTATTTGGTGATCCTCCATAATAACCTTACCTAGGATCTCAACAATTTAGATGGTTCTCTAGAGCCACACTAATTTGCTCATTATGAAATTTTATGGGGTTTATGATTTTGTCACAGATCCTTGAGGAAACTCAAATTCATTGCCTATTGTGGAAGAAGTTTTTTATAAGGCGGGATTATTTTCCAAATTTCCATTGCTCGGCTAAAATGATCAAAAGGGGCATAAATTAAAATTTTAAAAGCAAAATTGTTTATGGCTGAATTTATTAAGTGAAATGTTTTTTTCGTTGAAGTGATGAATTATTATTTTCCTAGAAAAGTAAAATTATTAGAGGAAGGGGCCAATGATGAATTATTGTTTTCCTGGAAAAGTAAAATTATTAGAGGAAGGGTCCAAGGTTCAATTTCATGTTGGATATGGATATGGGCATAGAGATATATTATATATCTTCAATAGTGTTCATGTGTTCATATATTGTACTTGGAGATTTCTTTTAATATAAAGTTAGTTGGCCATTTAAAAGGATAGTTGGGAGGGAGAATAACAAAGGTTTGTTCAAAGCTGATTTGAGGTGGTCCATTTTGAGGCTTTAATTATTTACAAGAGAATTTCCTCTACACCATCTATTGTTGCATTGGGTTATTATTGTGGAGGCTAAAGACTTATCAATTGTTTTATTTCAAGCTCATTGTAGATCGATTTCTCAGAAGGATGTTATGTTCTATTATCTCGAGTAGCTTGAGCTAGATGGACCTAGGTTTCCAATTGATCTTCTCCTTTGAGTAGTATCACCACATAGGAGATCCAGATAAAGGTTATTATTGTAGGAGAAAAACTTGTTATTATTCCTACAAGGGTTTAATATCTCTGCTTATAGGAGGTAAATCAGTTTTATTGAAGAAATTCAAGGAGAGACGACCAAGCGTTAAGCCATAATGTCGTCACTTTACTTTTGAAAACGCCTAAGGAATCAACACAGTAGTACATCCACTGGTCCTCTATGTTGAAATACTTTGGTGGATCACAAATGGAAACCATTTATAGATTAGAAGCGAGAGTGAAAAAAGATGCCTTTTTCTCAGAAGATCAATGTTATCCTTCAACGGTTAAAGTATATTCAGAAGAAATATGTCAGAAGAAAGTGTATCTTTGCAGTCAGATTCAAGTTGCAATGTATGAAGTCAGGAGATTCAATTCTAATGTTTGAGGAATTAGACACATATCTATCTAAGGTCGGAAAACCAGAATGGAAGAAACTTAGCAGGGTTCTCAAGCCATCCATGCTTGCATTAATACAACCCAGACTCTGGGAGCATCCTTGTGAAGAAGCCAGGCTCACTATTACTTCTTGTCTCAGTAGGGTCATAGCCTTAAATTTGTCACTACTGCCTTACAATAACAATATCATGAGAGATATATTGTTGTTGATAGTATAATTCCTTCGGGGGTTGAATAACAACATGCTTTCTACCATTCAGAAGTGGTGAACAATTTTAAAACTCATGGCATAGTGCAGTTTTAGCACCTTTATGATGATTTTGGAATGTGACGACTTAACCTTTCAGTTACTACAAAAATTTTAAACCAGCATCACATCAGCTCAACCAGACTATGTCAAAACAAGCATGAAAAAAGATTTTGTCTCTATTCTACATCTGCAAGATACTAGATCCAAATCGTTGACCATTTGGAGGAAGGAACCACACATATCACCAAGTTCCTATGATATAGTTGAGAAGCTGGTCAGACAAAACATAAAATTTCTCATAAGGGTGTTGGTGAGGAAGGAGTTAAAAAGGATTGATGGAGGAAGCAAGAACAAAATCAGCAGCAAGAATGAACTAAGAAAGAAAGAACTATGTTTTATCTGCAAGGGACCTTGGGCCCTTAACCATTCATGTCCAGGTGATTCAGATCATGGGGATTCATCCATAATTTAGTTCACCAGTTTTCAGAACAGATCCCTTATCAATTACTTAAAAATTAGCTCATATTCGGTCCAGTTTATTATTTACGTAAATAATTACATAATGGAATAGAGTTCATTCTCCATCATGCTTGTTGTCTGGTCCTGTTTCTCGCTTATAACCTCCACAACTGCAGGCACTAGTAGACTCATCCTACCTCAGTGAATCCTCCACTTGTAGCGCACAAGAAGTGGAATTATTCACATACAGTGCTCAAGCCAATGAGAAAATTGTTTTTACCATCGTGAGATACATCTCTAATGCCTCATAAGTCATGTAAAGTGTTTATTTTTGCTATGTTATGCGTTTTTTCGGGTCAATTTCTCAACTAGAAAAACAAAATAATTGTACGGCTGATTGTTGTGATATATAGAGGAATTTCACTGATTTTATGATTTTTTTCCTGCTAATTCTCCATTCTCTAAGAATTCAGACATTTTTATGGCGAGTTACTGTGATATTTAGGATTTCCGACTAATTTCTATGAATTTCTCATTTTTATGTTAATTCCAATTTTATAATATCTCTCTTATTTTGGGAAGGGAAATTATTTTTAGAATGTGGAATTTCATTTGCTCATTTCAATTATACTTTGAGTGGATTATAGATTGAATGGATAGATATTGAACGAAACCAATCCTTCAAATAATAAGGTATTGGTGGTAGAATTTCTGTAATGGAATGGCTAGTGAACCCGGAAGTGGTAATTATGGGCACATGCAACTATCACAATGGTCTTGGAACACTCTTCGATTAATTACAAATTTAAGATATTGATTGGTCGGAGTCTATTTCATGTTTTGGAATTTGGAATTTCCCTGGTATATGCTTTTTCTTTTTCGTTCGAGATTGTTTAGAATTGGATAAAGATTTATTGGAATAATTGTAAACCATTAACATTTCACAATTTAAGTGAATAATAGAAAATTTTTGTGCCAAATCCATATAGTGGATCCATGAGTTATGACGGGGTTTGAAAAACATATTGTCATTGTGCTAATAGTATCTATTGTTAAATTTATTTCTCCAAATCTAAATAAAAATTCTAAAACATATAAAAATTTAAAAAAACATTTATTAATTAAAAATATAACAATTAAACAACACATATTAATGTCATTGAAGATATAATAATTTAAAAACACATATTCATTGTCATTGAAGTGGATTTCTCCTTTATGCCCTAATCCTCGGTTATGACAGGCTTTGGAAAACCTATTGACATCGTCATTGAAGTGGATATCTCTGTTATGCCATGGCCTCATCATGGGTTATGACACGCTTTGGAAAACATTGTGCTCATTGTATTTATTGTTAAATTTTAGGTGTAATATATATCTTTTATATGGGTTGGATTAAGTGGGATCTAATATTTTTATTAATTTTTTAAAAATAGCTATAAATATATATTAATTTGTTTTATTAATTTGTTTATTATTTGTGGGATTAATTTTAAGCTAAGAAAGTGTGATTAAGGGTTATTAGATTGGATGGTTGTATTTTTATGTTGGGTAAAATTCTTTTAAATACAATTCACAAATCAATTTGAAAATGAAAATATGCCTAACATGACATAAAAACCAATTTGAAATGGAAATATTCATGGCATGATATATAAAGCTACTCAAGCAATTAAGATAACTTTTAATAATATGAATGTATTTGATTTTAAGTAAATAATAACATTTAAATACAAACATAGCATTAAAAGAGTCAATTAAATTAATAAACACTTAATTTCAAAAAATTTACACAATACGACTTATTATAAACATTGGATATTCAATTTAACCATAGACTTTGTTGTTCCAATTCTCTTAATGAAAAGTCCCCTTTGAGTTAGAGCTATGAGTCCATAAGAATGGGAAAGCTCCTATAGGTCTTGAGAGTGCACTCACTCAATCCACATAAAGTCCCCTTTGAGTTAGAGCTATGAGTCCATAAGAATGGGAAAGCTCCTATAGGTCTTGAGAGTGCACTCACATAACTCATTACCAAATAAAAATATAGTGACATGAATCCTATGATTAACTCCAACCACCTAACTCTATTCCCCATCACTCTGCACAACCCAATGGATGTGATTTCCTTCTCTATATTGTAGTTATTTAGACAATGACCTTCCCCTTCAAGGATTTCGTATAAAGTTGGCTAGGATTTTCTGGATTGGGTCAAGTTGTTATTGGAGTGCTCACAATAGTCTTTACACATGCTCTTGGGTGATTATTCAATGGGCTTATGAACATCTACTCCCAACATCATTACTAGCTTCAATAGAGTGTCTTCAAAATACAATAATGCCCTATTGTTTTAATGAGTAGTAAACTCTATTAAATCTCTTCACCTCTCCTTGGCTACATAACTGCTTATCCTTCTACCCCTCTAATGGAATTTCCTCTATATTTTCCCATGCTTTTTGACTTACCCTCTTCCCAAAGATGATTGCATTCAACCCATATTGTACTTTCACTTCTTATTGTTTACATAACTACATGTGTTTCTACTTGAATTTTCTCTTATTTTCTCATGCTTTCTTGTCTCTTACTTTTTCCAAAAATAATTACACTAAACCCATGTTATCATAATTGAGTGAGATGATTCTCTCTACCACTTCTTACAAAAGTGTACTTACCTTACATAAATGCACTAAACCCCATATTTTAATTACTAGTTGAGATGACTCTAACTAGCTAATTTAACTCTAATTAATAAGTATATATTCAACAAATTAATTAATACATAGTTAACCAATCTGTATTAATCATGGAATGCATTCAATGATTAACTCGATGAATGTATAGAGTTAATAATTATATATTTAATAAAAGAATTGAGTAGCAACTTTATGTGTATGCTTCCTCTATTTTTCCATCCACCATCCTTTTTATTATAAAAACTCTTATATTATTATGATATATAATTTATTAGTTAATAAAGAAATCAACAAACATGCTAAGAAACATGCTCAGTTAAATGAAACTCCTTCAATTACTGCTTTACAGGCCACCATGCTCAATCACATGAAACTCCTTCAATTACTGCTTTACAGGTCACCAACTTCCGCTTTTCTCTATAAATATAATTTCAAACTTTTCACACTACAAGTCACCATCCTCGGTCTTAGCTTATAAATAAAGATAATAACAGTGTCGGAACATGAATGCTAGTACCTAAGGTGTGGACAACGACGCCGCATTTGGATCTGGTTATTGTCTATGGATGCCAGATAGTCTTTTTAACTTTTTTCTGTTTTTTTGGTTTTCTTTAATGTGTTTTATAGCATAAATATTAATTAACGAAATCAAAGAAAAAACCACATGGTTGCGAAGTTTCCATATGGCGGTCTACAAAAATATTAATTAACAATATCAAAGAAAAAACCACAAGGTTGCGAAGTTTGCATCTGATCGTCCACAAAAAAACAGTCAAATAATACCTACCTTTTGTGTATGTTTTATGTTCCCTTATACAGCCTCCAAATAACTCTGATCTCAATCCATTCAGTCTGCAAAGGCAAAGGCAGGCCGGCACAACCAGGAAACTTTGCTTTTATCTGTGAGAGCCTCAAGCTTCCCATATTCATTCTCACATCGTTATTTGATTGCTTAACAGAGCGAAACTGCAAAAGTTTTCTATCTCCATGTCGTCATCGTCTTATTCTTCTTCGGCCTGGCCAGTTGCAGCCCCTCGATCACCTCGGGAAGAAAAAATATGTAATTTAAAAGAGAAAAGGAATATAGGAGAATCAGCCGATGAATTTATTCGAACATTTGGGGGCGATTTGAAGATGCAGAGACTCAAACCACTTGCCGATGCGTCTGCCCCTGCCGTTGATGAACTCAAACAGAAGACCAGCAGCTCCGAAATCAGTAGTAGTCGTCAATATAATCTCTCGAATATTCAGGATTTTGAAAAAACAAAGGAGGTTGACAAATCGGCTGCCGATTTCATCAGTAAATTTCGAAAGAATTTGGTTATTGAGAGACGCGACTCTCTCGATAATTATAAACAGATGCTTGACAGAGGTGTTTGATGATGTGTGTCTATATGTATCAAGTATAGTTTCTTTTTCCTGTTTTAATTGTTTTTTATTATTATTATTAAATGTATCCAGAAAAGTTTGAGAAAGAAGAAGATGATTAGAATTTGTAAAGAATGCCCTCATGATATATGGCATCCTGGTTTTTTATGGTTCGATATTAGTGCGTGGTCAATCCAACATGATGGGTACGGATTAGAAACCCAATGTAGAAAATAAGTTGATCCAGTTAAGCCTGGGTAAATATTGAGGGTTTTTTTGAGAAATGGCAAGCAAATCTCCGTTCAGAAAATTATCTGTACTAAACACATGCTGGGTCATTGATCCATTCAAAACTGGATTCTTATGTTTTACATATAAATATAAATAATAGATTCCTTGTCAATTACTTCAATCAGAGCTCATATTCGGTCCAGTTTATTGCTTTATTTAAAAATTAGATAAAGGAATAGAGATTAAACCTATTTTTACTCCTGATCATACCTGTTGCCAGGCTCTGTTTCTCGGTTCAAACTTCCACGGCTGCAGGCACTAACAGACTCTTGTACCTCACTGAATCATTCACGAATAGCGCACAAGGATGGAATTCTTCACATACAGTGCTCAAGCCAATGAGAAAACTGTTTTTAACATCGTGAGATACATCTCTAATGCCTCAGAAGTCATGTAATGTGTTTATTCTTGCCATTTTATGCATTTTTGGTTAATTTCCCAACTCGAAAAATAAAATAATTGTACGGCTAATCATTTCTGCCACATGTAGGTGAATTTCTCTGATTTTATGATTTTTTCTGGTTAATTCTCCATTCTATAAGAATTCGGACACTTTCTTTATGGTGAATTACTGTGATATTTAGGGTTAATTGCTCTGAATTTCTGATTTTTATGTTAATTCCCAATTTTATAAGATCTCTCTTATTTTGTGATGGGAAATTATTTTTAGAATTCGGAATTCCATTTGCTAATTTCACTTAGGCTGTGACTGGATTATGTTTGAAAGGATAGATATTGAACGATACCAATCCTTCAAATAATATGGCGCACTGTATTGGTTACTGGAGTGGCCAGTGAACCCGGATATGATAATTATGGCCTCGTGTTACTATCTCAATGGTGTTGGAATACTCTTCGATTAGTTACAGGATTTAAGATATTCATTGGTTGGAGTATATTTCATGTTTTGTTATTTGATAATTTCCGGGTAAATGCTTTTTCTTTTGAAATGGTTTACAATTTCATAAAGTTTTATTGGAATAATTGTGAACTCTCCGTAATTCCCAATTCAAGTGTTTTAAAGCTTTTTCAGGATATTAAATCCAATTAGATCCATGTAGAATTAAAATTACATTTTAAACAATCTGAAATTTATTTCGCCAAATCGGACAAAATTCATCGCCTGATGTGGATTTCTCCGTTTTTCCATCACCTGATTCATGAGTTATGACAGCATTTGCAGAACATACTGTCATGGTAATTATCGTTAAATTTATTTCACGAAATTCCTTAAAAAAAAAATTCCAAAACATATAATAATTAGAAAAACACTTAAATTGTTATTGAAGTGGATATCTCTGTTATGCCATTGCCTGATCATGAGTTATTACAGGCTTTGGAAAACATACTG